>CAJHQP010001342.1:0-119624 GCA_905132765.1 Moricandia arvensis | reverse complement strand
TCGTGCTATTGTGGACGATAAGCGAATTTCCTAGTTGTCGGAGTTCTAATGGTGTGCTCCTTTTGTCGTTCTCATTTTAGGATTTTTGTTGGGGGACGACCTTTGTAAAACTAGCATGTCCATTTGCATGGAAGATACAAAATGATTTTATCTGCCTAATGGAAGGAAGACGTGGTTTGTTTGATTGCACAGAAGAGTTCGTCCTCATGATAAATCATCCATCTAAAGAAGAATAAATAAGGATTCTTGAAGCAAAACAGTCCTTGTATAAAGAATTGCGTTCCACCTGTTTTTTGACTGGTGAGAAAGTTTATTCCAAGCGGTGTTAAAGAGTGGTGTTAAATCCAACACAGAACATCAAAATTTGCGGTGGAAATGGTCATGCACAAAGAAGAAACCTGGATATGAGAAAAGCTACAATAATTGGCACAAGGAAAGCATTTATGGGAGTTGCGCGATTACCATGGAGGGAATCTCAAAATTTCTCTCGACATCAATTCTTTGTAGTGAGTGCATTTTATAGTGAGCGAAGAATTTCTTGACAAACATCTTCGAGAGGATCTTCTTGTGAATGTGATAAGGGGTAAATCGATAGGAACACAATCAGTCCAAGATGGATGTTCATACAAAACTTTTTCGATTAGATGCCTGCACACACTTACATGTTGAGTGGTAGAACTCGGTGCAAGCTCCATTATCACTCCCTACATACTTGGACGAAGCCCAAAAAAAACCTACTGACGTTTATGTGGGAATGTGTGAATTACACACAGTTAAATTCATCTAAACTATGCTTAGACTTAGCTAGTTGTGTCGATATAGATACAACAAATTTGTCTGGCATGAAACGTCCACGACTACCATATTTTTATGAGCGACTACTTCCATTATTATTCTTTCTCAGAAACTCCTAGACCAAAGCGTATCATCTAACTGCGCTTTCTGTTGTGCTAATGAGGATGTCCATAATGTTATATGATGAAACTGATAACAACCTTCACCTGCATGATTAATAACAACATTTCAAAATTTTGTTAGGTGTTGGATTTTCTATCGTACCTCCCTTGCTCGAGAACTTATGTTTAGGAAAGGTCCTGGTCCAAGATTCTTAAAATAAATTATTTCTCCTTTCTTTCATTCAATTTAGAGGATATATCTTTCCACCATCATTTTTTTTGTCGTAATGGCATAGAGTTACCTATACATCCCTCCTCTTTACGAGGTCAAATGACAACTTTAGGAGGGGTTGGGAGCTGTCAATTTATAGGTGGTTGTGTGTGAGTTTCTTGAAGAGGAAAATTTTCAAAAAGTTGAAGCAAAAGCAATGCACAACAGAATTTGCTGCCGATCGATTATTGAATACTATATCAATAGGAGATAAGCTTACTTCTCTGAGGCACTACTTTGCTGATCATATACAAACAAAAATCAAGTAAACACTTATGAGCAGTTAACAGAATTTGATGAGGTGAAGTCCATGTATATGCTGTCCCTGGTAGTACCCTGATATATTTAACAAGTAGGTTGTCCAAGTTGGGGGAATGCTCAAGAAATATAGGCTTTCGAGGAAAGACCTATAGATGTGCACATTCATATCTATAGATGTGCACATTCATTGTATTGCGAATTGTGATCTATTTTAAGCACATTTGGAGGTATAATTCGTAATTCGCTAGATAATTACCAATCTTCCAGTTCCCGATACTCCCACCATATAATTTGTGCGAGTAATAATTTGTCGGAGTGGTGTTAAATATAGGATGTATTTGACGATTATAAACCTGAGCAAAATACCCATCTCATAAACCTTCTGGTATCCCTCGAGAAAAGAACTTACCTTCGTGTCACTATCAGTAACGTGATCGCAGTCTTAAATTTCGTTCAACCGAAAACTACACTTAAATCGTAATGTGTGAAAGACTATGTATGTAATCGTAATTAAATCTATCTATTATTGGTGAAACATCTAACCTTCTGCCCGTCTCCCGCTGATAATTACCATATTCCACGTTGTATAAAAAAAAATAGAATATCAAAATAAATAAAGATAGTGAGTCAATAATAATAGAGAGGTTAAAGAGTAACAAAAAAATCGAAGCCAAAGATAAATCCGATATAGTTCCGTGGTCTGTTAACTGATATATGTGGCGACAAAGTGAACACAGCCTGCTTGGCCGAGTGAAATAATGCCCACGAAACGCACTTCTATTTCACTCTGAGTTTTTCTATTCATACGCCAAGAACATGGCGAGAACCGAAACATGTGAAGACATACGGCGTATGTGTTAAGGTAGAGAAAGGTACCCAAAAATTGCAATCAGATGACCGATGTAATTGTACCTGTGTAGCCATACTTAACTTTTACATAATCTTATTCATGTTAGATTAATGAGTCGATATATGACGACTTTTAATGCTGATGAGTATAAGAGCTTGGGGGGGCAGTCAATTATTCCTAATCACAACTAGTATACTAATTGAAGAGAAAGAATATATCGTCTTGATGGATCGCGACATAAATTGTAGAGGCAGACCTTCACAACACTTGAGCGTGGGAACGAAGGTGTAGATTAGGGCACGATCATACGTATGTCTTCTCACACTCGAGGACAATACTGTATAAATACGACATCCCATTTATTTTAAGGTAACCGAAGATTGTTAGAAGATTAATATTCTTAATTACATATTCTTTGAGTTATCGGTATTACTTTGAAAGTGAGAATTTAGTACACTGAACTATATAAGTTATGAACTTGCGAAGAGAGCGTCTCAAGCACAAATGCTACGATTGATCGTAACCATAATCCCACTACTAACAACAACCGTACGCTAACAAAGAAAACACTCACATACGCTAACGAATTGGTGCCCAGAATTTTATATATATAGTGAAGTCTCCGAGTGGTGGGAATCATTTTAGGCGAGCACATGAGAGACAAAGAAGCTACTGATTCGACAACAACATATCATATTGATGACCATTTACAGTGAAGACCCGACCATTAGCAGTCGACCATTTAGGTACATGCTCCAAGGAGAACCGATAATCTTGATATTGTGTGAAAAGATGCAAGAGAGCGCAAACCGGAAGCATGCATTTCCAGTGTATCTATCGTAGTTCCCTCTTTTTTACTATATATCCACTACCAATATTGTGCAAACTCTGGAGTAATGCAATAGAGCAGAACCCATAAATTTCCTAAATATCCCTCTAAACCTTCATAGAAACTGTAGGATGCATAGTCAATCGTGATAGATTAATGAGTGCTGTGCTTTTCTTTTCGTCGGTTAATGTCAAGAGATACTGTGAAAACTTTTGAGAAAGAGTGGTAGATTATGTATATTATATAATAGACATATGGATGATTTTTATGATGATTAATATTTCTTGTTCTTGTTAATTAATGTTAATTGTACATTAATAAAAATACTCTATACCCTAAAAATAACTAGACACTAAATTATAAGTCTTTATATATCATTTTGAAAAAAAACTTTTCTACAATGACACAAACTGGTATCAACCGCAGAACACTCAGCATACAAAAGAACTTTCATAGACAAGAGAAAGAAAGCCCACCTCCACCAAATAATCTTATCAACGCCCTAACATAAACGAAAATGAACAAACTTTTCGCAGATAGCCCCTAACTACTAACCCCACATACTCTTTGTCCCTCGGCCCTGTCCGAAAAAAAAGAAGCTCATAATTCTCTCTATTTCCGCGTATCCAAATCTGTACAACCCTGTGTAATTGCCATCCTCCAAAATCAAATTACTCTCTCTATCTACACGATGATAGGTTTAAAGAAGAAGAACCATCCTCGGAAACCATCCAGAAACCATCTCACTTCCCTCCCAATACCAGTTTATTCTAGGATTACAGATCCTCCAACCCTCTCCCCTGAATTCACCGCGCGATCCAACAAACTCAATACTTTCACAGTAGGAGATAAACCACAAGAGGATAAGATCGTATGAAACATCCAACTGAGCTCCGCAGCGCGACATCTCTATGCTACAACTCCATACCATGCTATATACGAGCATATCTTCGACCTCTACCCTCAACCCTTTTTCTAAAATAACATCATCGATGAACAGTTCGAGCTTTTCATCTCAGAGACAAATTTGTCTTACCCAGATCTCATGCCTCCAAATATCACCGTAATACCAAAAAAGGATCTCCAGAAGTTTTGTGACGAACCCTCCTCTAAGTAAATGAAATGTGATCTTCCTTCTCCAAAATCTGATCTTATGTTTGAGAGCAAGAGACTAAGACTAACTCCTATTTGAACGCCGGAGTTCCGAGTTCAGTTCTTGTTCTAGTTCACAGGATGTTTGAGGAAGACCCATTTCAACTTACCCAACAGCCCAGGACCGCCTTCTTGGCACTAGACTACATCTTTGAACAAAGATCTAGATCCCATATTTTGAATCTTGAGGAAGACGAACTTGGTTCAATACTTTGATGAGCGGAAGCCAACAATCATAACATCCATCAATATGAGAATTCTCTTTGCTTGATCCCTAGCACAACTCTTATGCCTTTCCACCAAAACATTCAAGAGCACAGGAGAAACTTATTGATTAATTTTCTCCTGAAATGTTGTGTAAAATCAGTTCTTAAGATGTGAAACGTTTTGGTTTACAAAGGAAAAGAATTTTGTGGTATTCGAACTCAGTTTTTGAAACATGATTTAACTCTTTTAAGCAGTATCAAGTCTCTCTGATGATCAGCTACGTGTTCTCAACGCTCTTCTATCCCAGCCAGGCCGGGAGCTATACACTCAGACTCTTTCTCCAACCTTTAAGCCTGGAACCACTTGGTTAGTAACTTCTGGTTCTTAGTGTTTTTTATATATTTTTTTAATGTTTTAGAGTGTTTGATGTTAGTCCATGTCTCTTAAATTCTGAGTGTTTGATCTTTCATAGTGTCTAAGTGTTTTTAGAGTTTGATGTTTCAAAGTGTCTGAGTTTTTGATAACGGAGTAATGCTATGTTTCACGTCTCTGTTGTGTTAGTAAATATAGTATAATGGAGTAATGCCGCTTGTTTCACGTATAAGGGAGTAATGTTGTTTGTTTCACATCTTTGTTGTGTGAGTTAATAGATGAGTGTTTGATAAGGGAGTAATGCTTTACAATATGGTTACATTAATGCTGCTTGTTTCACGTATAAGGGATTAATGTTGTTTGTTTCACGTCTCTGTTGTGTGAATAAATAGATGAGTGTTTGATAAGGGAGTAATGCTTTACAATATGGTTATAGTTTTCCCTGATGTAAACACAAAGATATAGTTTTCCCGGTTCACTTCATTAATATTTGAATTATTTGTTTTTGTTTTTTGAGGTTTGGTTGTGACAAGGGAAAACTGACCCGGAAGATCACAAAGATCTTTACAAATAAGTTTGATGGTCCTTTTTTCAGCTGAACTGTTGTGCCTAAGAGAAGACAAGATAGATTATTTATAGAATTTGCAGTAAGTCTTTTTTTTTGTAAACTTCATCATCTAAATTGTTATACTTCTTTTAGAGTTGGCAGTAACTATTTATATAATTATTTAGAGTTTATTACTGAATTTACAGTAATTTTAATTTGATTTATAACTCATCTCTCACTTCTTTTTTTCAGAAAACACACACTTGGGATTCGGCACACACTGATGTCGTTCAATAGAAGTTTGAGAAGATATGCCAGCAACGTATGAAAGGCATGGTTAGGACTTGTAGGACTTCTCGAGTGCAGCCAAACTGGATCCATAATACTTTGTGGACAGAGATGACAGAGTATTGGGACACTGCCTATGCCATGGAGAAGAGTGCGACAACGTCAGCGGCTCGGATGTCTGACCGGAAAGGACTTGGTCCTCACAAGCACAACTCCGGCCCGAATTCCTTCCTACAAATAGAACATGAAATGGTAAGTTGCTTTTAGCTCCATTCATACAATTTAAAATTAATTTGTGTCATTAATTTTTAGGAATTGTTTACCATTTCAGGTTGAAGAATTGGGTAAACCAATTACTCTTGGTGAAGTTTTCATCAAGACACATACAACAAAGGATGGGACCTATGTTGATAAGAAAGCCAGCATGTTGTAGAGGCATATCAAAAGAACAAGGAAGCCAAGTTAACTGCCCTTGAGAGTGAAAACTCACAAGGATCAGATGGTGCTTCCAATGATCTCCAGCTCTCCTTAGACGAGGATAACGAGCTATTCCTACTGGTAAACTTCTTCTTTTATTTTCTGGTTTGTTTTTTTTCTTATAAAAAACTTATCTAGTTTGTAGTTTAACCATTATATTTCTTTTTGTAGTCTACTTTCACGAATGAAAGAGGACAACACTACGGAATTGGAAGCCTCCAGCAAACTCTCGTCAATGGGAAGCGGAAGTTCAGTGAATACTCCTCTTCTGCATTCCTTGACTTGAAAAAACAGTTAGAAGACGCTCACCGCAAAATAGAGCAGCAGGATGCTTGTAATGCGGAGCAAGCAAAACATATCAACGAGCTCTCTTTGGTGGGGAAGTTTTTGGCTGCAACTGATCCTAGGTACCAAGAGTTTGTGGCTGCTAACTATTCCTCATGATGACTTGTTCCATATTTGGTTATGCTTTTTGTACAGCTTTCTAACTTATGTCTTTTGTTTTTGTTAACTCCATACGAATAGGAGTTTATTTTTTGCTTTCAAACTTATTATGCATTTTGCTTTTGTTAACTCCATAAGAATATATGAGTTTAATTTGTGACTTTCAAATCATTTATAAATAATTTTTAATTTGTGATTAGTAGTATTATTAGCATAAGTTATTAATAGCATTAGCTCATCTAAATAGGAAACTGAAAAAAAAAATTGTATGCTCGACCATAAATATATGGTCGCAACGCAGTCGGTAAAATGTCCCAAAGCAGACACACAATGGTCGGCTAAACACCACCATTTGGCAACTAATTAGAGATTACTTCTTATGTGCAGTCTCTAATCAGTCGCTAAATTTGGCGACTGATTAGAGACTGCGCTTAAGAAGATAGTGTCTAATAAGTTGGTAAATTCGGTGACTGTTATGTGACTGCATATAAGAAATCAGTCACTAAACAGTCACCGAAATTAGCAACTGATTATAGACTACAAACCCCGACCACATGACGACAACAGAACTCCGACCACATAGCCATTGTATGATAGTGGCAAAACATATGTATATTGGTCACTGGTTAGTCGTATAATTTAGTGACCAGACTATGACTGCCTTATAACTAACTATAGTAGTCGCAATGAAGCCCAAATCAGTCGTTAAATAACGACTGATGTGCCACTCCTTTCATTAGCTACACGATGATTTATGACCATAATGGTCAGTCGCATATTAGTCGTAAAACGTCATTTCATGACTGATTAGGGACTGATTTTGTAGTCAGAATATAAATGTTTTCTTGTAGTGCAAGTCATAGATCCTTACATCTAGGTTGATTGGTGTCGAGTTGTCGAGTCGAGTCGAGTCAAGTCCATGTGTAGCAATGACTAAGTTCATTGTATTGTTTGTCGTTAGGTTGATAGAAGCATTGCATTGCTTGAGACATTTGAATGATTGTAGTGGCTAACATGTCCTTGTTTCGTATTAAGTAGTATAGAGTTTCATGCGGAGAAGCTGGTCGAGAACTCTTCACTAAGTCACCCATTTACTCATGTTCTTCTTTCCATTTTCATATGTGCATGACTGTAAGTAGAAAGTATATATATATATTTGGCTGGGTTGGTATTTGATCGAAGATATGTGTCCGATGACTCCTAAGACCAATAATAAAACAGGCTAGTGAATTTAAAAATAAGTAGACAAGTGTCTATAAAACCCGATCCAAACCCGGTTGGCAGCACAGGATCAAAGCGTTATAAATTACCCATTTAATTGAAATAACACATTTGATAATACCAAATTTTTAGTTAGATGATTTTACATTTTGACACATGACATTTTATTATTTATAAAATATTATAGTTGAAAGCATATAGGCAATATAGCACTGGACTATTAGTTAATGATAATATATATATATATATATATATATATATATATATATATGTATATATAGGTTGCAGGGCGATATAACATAAGTAGTGTTTTTTGTTCAAAAGAAAACATAATTAGTGTTTCTATACATTTTTTACTAAAATTGATGTTTACATATTAATCCCTATATAATTAAAAGTACGAGGATGATCGTCTGTTTGTGGACAATGGTAAGAGCATAAGACGGATTCAACTAAGTTGTTGTGGCCGCATGCTAGCAATACCTCATTTTTGCATCATATATAAAATATAAAGGAATTAAAGAAAACATTTAAATGACAAACAAAAACATTTATTTACTTTAGTTAAGAAAAAAAGGATAAAGGACTGATGGCAACAATACGAAGAGAGAAAATAATGGAGAGACTTTTTTTCTGCTTTTTTCGATCTACCATGATTGATTATATCCTCGAGATTAAACTTACTTATAATACCTAAATTGAATAATCTTAAAGAGAAAGTAATGTTATTTTCTTTAACATTAATTATTGGACTTTGTGCCTTTGATTATCACATAATGATTAACCTATAATATTTTTTTGGCTAACAGTGATTAACCTATAAATTTACAAAAGTGTATATAGTTTGCCACTATTTTGCCTATGCTTAGAGAGAGAAATCTTTTGCTTTACGTACCAAAAGGGTTCTATCTTTGTTAGACTTCGGATGCTTGCAACATGATAAACTATTTTGTTAATGAGACCAATACAATCCAAATGATGTTGTCCGTGCGAAATAAATGGTGCAGATCTTGTAACATATTAGTTTAATTATATGAATTGTTCAAATAAATCATATTAATTTTAAGCATATAAATTGTTCAAATGAATCAACTTTACAACACCAAGATCTTCATTATTAATATAATTAAATGTATAAGTAGATATAAGTAGATTTTGATAGGCATCATGAATTTTTTTTTTTTGGTACTTGTGTAATTTTTTCAAACCTACTAGTTTTTTTTATTTGTACTCTCTCTCAAAAATATATCTTTTGGAGTTTTATACATGTTAAAAACATATAAAATGTTAGTTATAAAAATATATTTTATGACTAACTATTTATCATAAATTTTAGCCAATTAAAATTTGATAAAAATAGTTAGCAAGTTTTAAAAGTTTACAATTTATCAACATACAGAAAAATATAAAAATGTATTTTATAATAATTATTTTTCTAAATCATTGATCAATTTAAACGGAAATGAGTATTCTAGAAACAACCATTTTCTTTATATTCAGCTCTTAAAAATCTGCAAAAATAATACTTACAAATTAATAATCTTAATCATTGTTCAAAACCTCATAAAGGGAAGTCCCTCTACCAAAGGGAAGTTTTCATGATGTTTCAAAAGAAGAACACACTAGATCTTTCTCAATTTTCTAAATACATAAGTTTTTTTTGAACTAAAAAGGGTTAGACCCGAGTCTATTAAAGACACATACCTAACTCTTAGGTGGGAGGTGCAGCTCACGGATAAACCCTCTCCCGAGTATTCAAATGGGCCGAAAGCATGGCTCATATCCGCGTGACCACATGTAGAGCTAATGATTTCACACTACAGGGGAATCGATCCCTGGGCTGGACTTACAGGGCAATTCATCCTCTAGTGGAACCACTAGACTACCACGATGTGGTTAAAAAATGAGAAGATTCCGGAATAATTTCGGGAGTTTGAACCCGACGTGAATCCAACACGCAATCTTCTGATCTAAATACATAAGTTTAATTGGTAGAAACTATAACTTTAGATTTTCTGCTTAAGAATTCTCGAATGGTGGAAAGTGTAACTTTAGATTTTCTACTTTAAAATTTATGCTATTGATTTTCTTGTTGTAGTTTAAATTTTATTGCTGTAAAATTATTTTAAAGTCTTAAAAACACAATGTAAAATTGTAGAAATTTTGATTTATAGAGCAAATATTTTTCTTTTTAAGATTTGAACTGTAACTTCAAATTTTCTTACAAAAAAAACATAATTGGTAATAAAATTAGCCGTGAGCAAAATAAGAGTGGTCCAATGCAGTTACAACACTTACTATTCATACATGCATGAGTCTTTACTCTTTAGGTATTTGATTTGATTTATTTCTTTCATTTTTCAGTATTATATGTATACATATGTATAGTTCGAACATTCTGAAATTTAAATTAGTTTTAGTTTGGTTCTTTCAGTTTTTGGTTGATAGTAAAATTAAAAGGTTGTGGACCCTGTTAAACAGAAAAATGACCTATTCCAACCTAGTAATTTTATTTATGCTAAATATGACCGGAAATATGTTCCTTATGGGATTTGAACCCTAGTTTTTTTTTAATCTTTTGAAGCGACTCTTCAATCACTAGAGTAAAGCAGAGATTCAAAATATTATTAAAAATCTGAAATTATATATACTACTATGCTTCTTCATCTTTTTTCATTTAAAACTTTCTCTGTGTTCTGTTATCAAATAATTTTTGAGTAAAAAAAAACTCTTTCTCTGTGTAATTATAATTTGAAATTACGTATACTACTACGCTAAGTTTTCTCTGTGATCACAAATTCTATTCCAAATTGAATAAATCCATTGGAGAAAATTCAAATATGTGTTCAAAATTGTGAAGCTCTGCTAAATTTTTTTGCTTGAGAATCAACGTTCAATACGCCAACATCAAGTTCTTATTTGGGGATGAATAACAGTTTGATAAATATATAGGCAATATAGTAAAAATATCACTATATACTCTAATTTATATCTCCAGAACCAGCTCACACGGATACTAAGGGCATGTTTATTAGAGGTTTTTTAACAGAAATTTTTAACTTTTTTAAGAGACGTTTCTTAATTTTTAACTAAGAAAATCTAAGAACCGTCTCTTAAATAAGAGATTTAAGAATCGTTTTTTAACCAAATTTTTTTAAAAAAAAGTCAAATTAAGTTAAAAATCATATCTAAGAGACCGTGGATAAACATGACCTAATAACTTACCCATGGAGATTATCACAGATTCTACTTATGATATAACACTACTATGCTTCTTCATCTTCATCGTAGTATCTATAATTAAAAATTTGTAGTAATATCTGAAAATGAACTTTAGTCGAGTGGTTGAAGAGTACCCTTCAAAAGGTCCAACGCTTGATGCCATTTTGTTTTCTTAACTGTCTCTTAACTTTTGGGATCAATGTAAATTTAACCACGTTTTTAAAAAATTATATAATTTAATAATAGTAGAGTTGAAATTGTGTACCACTTGTTCGGGACACGATTGAAATTGTTGTCAAAATAGGCTTTTTCCTCTGTTGAACAAAGTGGTCTGCGAATTTATCATAATACAAATCACGAATTGTCATTATTATCATGATGTTATATTCTGCTAAAGCATAGCACACTTGAAAACGCAAGTGGTCAACGACTATCATATTATTGGGCTGCTTCTCGTCTTCTTTCTCTATGAAGGGATCATATTTTCTAAAGTAAAAGAAAGGCTAGACGAAAACAAAGTCTTCATTGTGTAAAGTTACACACTCTTTTACACTTTCAGTTGTCAATATACAAAACATCGTCTTTCGATAAGTTCATTTTCCCATTCCTCCTCCGCCCTCCTCTCCTCTGACCTCCATCCGGTTCGCCTCTCTGTCAAAACATAACTGAATCATGGAGGGAAAGAACCAAGAAAAAACAAAAGTTGGTGAAAGAAACAAGACAAACCTTCCTCAAGACAAAAGAGAGGTATAGATATGCAGCATCCCATTCATCAGCTGATAACGTGCCTGAATATAAAATGGTCCAAGAGAGTTATGTTTCTATCGCAAATTTTGGTTATATGAAAGAAAGACTTACTCTGGTCTTGGTTACCATCACCCAAAGCACCAAGCCTTCTCATGAGTTCTACAAACTCTGGTTTTTTCATATACTCATGGACAAACTCGTGTGAGTTCTTCACAAACACCAACTCTAAATCATACTGTTCAAAAGTGTTCATGGGTACAATGTCAACCGGAATGATACATAATGTATAAACCCCTTGAACATGGAGATGAAGAAACTATTTTACCTCTTCGGCTAAAGATTTGAAGATGTTAAAGGGCACAATCCATTCAGGGCAATCAACAGCATCCTATTACAAAACATCTCTAAAGCTTATTCTACAATGCTTCAGTTTCTGTGGTAAAGTACTAAGTGAGTTAATCAAGAAAAGTTTAGTACCTCAAGATGAAATACATATTCGATACCAAAGGGGCTGCTAGATTTGAACTTCTGAAACATAAAAGATAATCTCATTAGAATTGAAAAAGAGAAAACTATTAGGACTATAAGTAATTAAGTAGTAACAAAAGGAGTATCACCTTTTGAGAATACTCTTCACCAAAACGAATCCAGTATACGCTATTACCAATCTCCAAACCTTTAGCTGTGTATTCAGAATAGACAAAGAACCAGATCAACTAAAGAGAACTCCATGTGTATAAGATCAGTGTGAAGCCGTAAAGCACAACTCAGTGTTTAAGATCAAAGCAAAGAAGAAAGCAAAAACAAGAACCTTGTCGGAGTTTTTTAATAATAACATTGGCATCAGGCATTGTTCCGATAAAGACGCCTCCAGGGCGAAGAAGAGCTGAGACATTAGCCAAAGCTCGTCGTGCACGTGCCTCAGTAGTCCATGAGTAATGCATAGCAAACTACAATGAAACAATGACATGGCAGATTTAACTACACCATTGACCTCATTCCACCAAACTCTACTCACATAAAACAAACTTCAATACATCTATCATGATCATCTGGAATAACTAATCTGGAATAGCCTAGTTATAACGTCGAAGAAGATTCCCGTGACTACTGTAGCCAAACATGTTATGTAAAACTGATAGATAATCTTGAGCGGAAACAGGTAAATGAAATATAACAAACCTGGCAACTGCAGATATCAAAAGGAGCATCCTCTTCAAGAATCTTGTCTAGTTCTACCTGAAACCAATTGAGTTTGAGTTCATTGATACATGTGCATCTGATAGTATATGTTTCTTAAACTACTCAAGTCTAGGAGCTGACCTCAAAACAATCCCCACATAATAAACGGGAGGGAAAGCTGAACTTCTTACGGCGTTGGTGATGGTCTGCGTCACCATTATAACGCGTGCGACAATCTTCAATCTGTCACCTAAAAGCATTTAGAGATAGAGAAAACGCAAGAAAAAGATAGGATACAAGCGAACACATACCGACCCTTCAGCTATATCGATTCCAACATAGTACCCGATCCTCGCCTTATCCCACTTGATCAAATCACCACCCTGTTAGACACAAACTCAATACATACATTAGACACAGTTTTGAGAAACAACAAACAATAAGATTGTTTTGAGACAAGAAGAACACCTTCCCACAGGCAAGGTCTAGAACAGCATCGTCAGGACGAGCATAAAGCTGGATCAACACACTTTTAATCTGTTTGTTTCGCAAAGAAGAACGATATCAATGTCATTGAAACAACAAGTCTAAGAGATGTTAAAGAGACACCAAACCCAATTGTTGAGTTTCTTCAAATGAATGATGGGACTAGCTTCTCTCTCTTCCAAAGTTTGGTTAGTTCTTCGACTGTAATGATCAGCAACTTTCCTGGCAAAGTTCTTTGTGGTCTCAGCATCTTCATCATACTCAGAATCACCTGATGTCGTCAACCCAAAAAAAAAAAAAGAATCTGACTTTAAGCTTTATGATTATTACAACTTGAAGTAAAACCGAAACAAGACAGCAAAACAAGAGCCTACAGACAATTACAGAGTTTAATACTAAAAGCTTGATACACCCAGACTATAAAGGTCAGAACTTTCTGCCCACCGGGCAAAGAAAGGAAACGACTTTGAGAGAAATGGATTCGAACCTTGAGGGTTGGATTTGAATCTGGAGGAAGGAGGAGGAGTTGAGCTAGAAGGAGATTGGGAGAAGGCTCGTTTCATTACAAAATTATAAGTAAGCAAAGCCCACGAATGTCAAATTGGTTTGATGCTTCTCCAATGATAAGAAACCCGACAAAGAAGACGAGAGAGATGGACTTGTGTTTTTTCTTTTGTCTTTAAAATTGAATCTCTAAGCTTCGATTCAAAGCAAAATTGGTTTAATATTATGATAAGCCTCTTGTTTATTAGGTCGGTTGATAAGAGAAAACTCCAATTCTGATTACTCGCGGCTGCGGCCTTTTGTTTCATGGAGCTCTGAATCTGATCGCATAACAAAAAAAAAATGGTTACAAAAACTAATAATGCGATTCCACTAATCATCGAACTATCAATCTCTGGCTTCGTAGACCAGAGCCTTATCCATTGGGCCATTGAACCTCATGATTGCCTAATACTGAAGGGTATTTTCGTCAATTTACTGTACAATGCGTAACCTCGGAGTCTTTATTATAAACCGTTGATCCTAGTTTTGATCCGACGGCAGTCGCATCGATCCGCGTGATTGTTTTCTATTGGACAAAACTCACTTAGCCGTCTTTACGCAATAGTAGTATATAGCGATCGTTTTGTAACCACTGTATAATTTCGTACGCTTCCCTCTCTTCTCCTTTAAACTTTTTCATTGCATAAAAAAAAAAAACTAATGGCTGGCCGTGGAAAAACTCTCGGATCTGGAGTTGCCAAGAAGGCGACGTCGAGGAGCAGCAAGGCCGGACTCCAGTTCCCCGTGGGTCGTATCGCCAGGTTTCTCAAAAACGGCAAATACGCCGAACGTGTAGGCGCCGGAGCTCCGGTCTACTTAGCCGCCGTTCTCGAATACCTCGCCGCAGAGGTAAATTAATTAATTACTATGTTTTCTTTAGATCTGTGTGTGGATCGATTTTCGTAAACCCTAATTTTGAATTGTGAAAAATTGGATCTTTGTGTAGGTTCTTGAATTGGCTGGAAACGCAGCGAGGGATAACAAGAAGACTAGGATAGTGCCACGTCATATTCAGTTGGCGGTGAGGAATGATGAGGAGCTGAGTAAGTTGCTTGGGGATGTGACGATTGCTAATGGTGGTGTGATGCCCAATATTCATAACCTTCTTCTTCCCAAGAAGGCTGGTGGTGCTTCCAAACCTTCCGGTGATGATGAGTAGATCTGGTTATCTGTTGCTGTCTGAGAATGATTATTCAGTGTGTAGCGTTAGGTTTAGATTAGGAGTTTGTTTTGTGTTCTTTTTGTTATATTAGAGTACGGTGTAGGGTCCTTTTCGTTTTGAATGAAATCAAGTGTTCTTAATATATGTTTGTGTTATGCTTTGATTCTCGATCGAAGGAACCCACAAACGAAATTGAACTCTTAGACATTAAACCCAAGATTGGGAGCGTTCAGATTCAGAAATTTCGAAATCTTGCGTCTTTGCTTATCCTATAAAGGGTCAAAGAAGCTAACTTTGAAATTTTGGTTAAGAAACCACAATTATTCTTCTAATCTTGGTTTTCCCACAACGGTTGTAGTGTGTTTGCTGGTACCAAGTCTCAATTGTATTGCTTTTTGTTTCTTCAGTTGTTGATCCGTGCTTTCCTCAATGTTGATGTGTTATCTGTTCCCTACAGTGATGTCCTCCTAAGAGATTCAAGGGTTCATTTGCCTCAAGAAACTGGTCTGAATCAACGTAGACTTTCTCAGACAGGGCCACATGGCTTTTTGTTCTTACCAAACAACAGAAAATCTGACTCGTCCTAAAGATTAATTGATCATGAACTTGTCCAAGTGTCTTTGAATTTATTAGAAAAGAGATACAATTTGGTAATGTGCAAGTCAAATTGAGTCCTGCTCTGTCTCTATATCGAAAGCATGCGTTAAGAAACGTCGGCGTGATAGGCTAAATAACAACTACACAATGACATCTTAGATTGTGGCTTGTGCATTTATCTAAGATGAGAAGAAGGAAATATAAGCCGAGGAGGATTGAGCAACCTCTGATAGCATTCAATACACTGCAAATCTCTTCTTGGATGGTTAAGTAGTACTATTTGATTTACATTTTCTTTATCAAAAAGGACAGACCCTTTATAGGGGTTCTCTCTAAATTCCAGGGAAAGTGAAAACAGAACAAGAATCTCACTAATCAACTACTTCTTCCCAGTCATATTAGAAACCAAATCCTTAAGAAACTTAGCTGATTTGGTGATAGGAGAGTTCATAGCCATCAAGTTATACAAAACAAGCTCAACTTCCTCCATAGACGGCCTAGCTTTAAACTGCGAAACCACTTTCAAACTCCCATTACCTTCTTCTTCTTCAACGAGAACGTTCCATCTCTCACCACTCACAACACCGTCTCTCACACACTTGAATATCACTCCCTTTCTCTTACTCAGTATCCCTCTCACTTCTAAACCCTTAAACGCGTAGATCACATCAAAGGAACCGATGAAGTCGTCTCCAAAGCTCTTCTCTTCCTCGAACAACCATCTCGGATTGATCATCACTACAGGCTTCGTGGCGAAAGCTTCCGTGGATACCCTCACATCTTCAAGCTGCGATCTCTCGGGAGCCATGAAAACCGCCACGTCAGCAGATTTTAGAGCTTTGTTGACTGATTCTGAAACAGGAGACATTGCAATGTGGTTTGTATTGTCGGAACGGAAAGCTTTAACTGCGGGTTCGATGAAAGAAGGGTCTGGCCAGAGGAAGAGGAGCTTCACGACGTTGGAGCCTCTTCTCGAGATGGGCATGTCGCTGAAGATGGAAAACGCGAGCTGGGAGAGAGAGGAAGGTGAGTCGTCGTCGAGGATCGGTATCTCGAGACGGAACCGTGGCTGTTTGAGTTTCTTGAGCTTTGGGGAAGCGAGCTTGGGGTTGTTTAGGGGTTTGACGAGACAAGAAGAGAGACAAGTCTTGGCTTGGAGAATGGCTTCTTCTTTGGAGGCGGGAGGAGAAGAAGGAGAAGGAAGTGAGGAACAGAGAGGAACCAAGAAACGAGTTCTGGTGGTGGGTTCTTTGTTGAGACGTGGTGAATGGCGTGAGAGTGATGTGGGGAAATGAAGATGTAAAGTTCTGGAATTAGGATGGTTTGATGAAAGGGCTGATGGGTTTAGAGCTTTGAAGGTCTGTGAATGGATCTTGAAGAGAGTGGAAGAAGCCATGGCTGATGATGAGAGGGGACGAAAAGAATGAAGAGGATAAGGTCATTCAAATAAAAACTTCACACGTACGAAGTTATCCTCACACATGTGGATTTAGAAAACATATTCAGTAAATTAATGTTGATATTAATTGATAAAAATATATAATTCTAATTTTAATCCTATGAGAACTTCAACGACCTTCTTCACTTTTTCATACAAGCCGAGCAACATATCAAAAGGAAGAACGTGTTAGCTGCTAGGAGTAAAACCCCTTGGACCCAATCAACCTCCAAAGTGGTGGACAAAGGAAAGTCCATAGAGGTGGAGAACCGGTTCAAGAGAAACCAACCAGAACCTTCCAAAACCAACCAAGCCGAATTAGGTAAGCCTCAAAACCAAGTTCAACGAACTCGTGACATCACTTGTTTTAAATGTCAGGGTAAAAGGCATTATGTCAGGGATTGCCCAACAAACATGTGATAATCCTCAAGGCCGATGGAGAGTATGAGTCTCAAGATGAGGGCGAGATCGAGCTCGTGCACTCAGATGAGGAGGTGACTGATTATCCTGAGGCGGGTGAGTTACTGGTGACCAGAAGAGCCCTTAGCGCACTCTTTGATCCATAAACAATCCAAAGGGAAAACATCTTTCACACAAGATGTAACATTGAGAGCAAGGTATGTAGTTTGATCATTGATGGAGATTCTTGTACTAATGTGGCTAGCAAGTATCTTGTTGATAAGCTAGGACTGGCCAAGACCCCACATCCACGACCATACCGCCTCAAATGGCTCAATGATGAGACTGAGCTCAAGATAGCATGAGCAGGTTGTGGTGTCCTTCAACATTGGCAAATCATCATGACCAGGTTAAGTGTGATGTTGTGCCCATGCAAGCCGACCACTTGCTCTTGGGAAAACCATGGCAGTTTGACAAAGAGACTATTCACCATGGTCGAACCAATGTGTATAGCTTCAGCCACAACAATAATAAGCACAACATAGCACCTCTAAGCCCCCAAGAGGTCCATAACATGCAAAAGGCAATGGACCAGACCAACAAGGTAAGTAAGACCAACCTTTATATCAGTTCTGGTTAAGTTCTTAAATCCTTATACCATGAGACGTAGGTGCTACTAATGGTTTTAAGGAAGGTTTTTTGCAGGTTTTGAAGTACCTGAACTACCATGGGAGGTCCAAGACCTCATGAGCAAGTACCAGGACGTGTTCCCTGAAGAAATCCCAGCCGGCTTACCTCCCATCCGAGGGATCGAACACCAGATCGACCTTGTACCAGGTGCACCCTTACCAAACCGAGCCGCATACCGAGTGAATCCGGAGGAAGTCAAGGAGCTAGAAAGGCAGGTCCAGGACCTTATGGATAAGGGCTACATCCGAGAGAGCCTTAGTCCATGTGTTGTACCAGTTCTCCTAGTGCCAAAGAAAGATGGTACTTGGCGGATGTGTGTGGATTGCCGTGCCATCAACAACATAACCATCAAGTATAGGTATCCAATACCTAGGTTAGATGATATGTTGGGTGAACTAAGTGGATTTACTGTGTTTTATAAGATTGATCTTAGGAGTGGATACCATCAAGTGCGCATGAAGGAAGGTGACGAGTGGAAAACTGCATTCAAGACTAAACCAGGTTTATATGAATGGTTAGTGATGCCATTCGGCCTCACCAATGCCCCTAGCACCTTCATGAGACTCATGAACCAAGTTCTAAGACCCTACATCAGTAAGTTTGTGGTCGTGTACTTTGATGATATACTGATTTATAGTCGTTGTATAACCGACCATGTTGATCATTTAGAACATGTGCTAAAAGCTTTGAGACAAGAAGGACTTTATGCTAACCTTAAGAAATGTGTATTTTGCACTGATCAATTGGTGTTTATAGGCTTTGTTGTTAGCTCACAGGGACTGAAGGTCGATGAGGAGAAGATCAAGGCGATACAAGACTGGCCCACACCGACCACGATCGGACATGTCCGTAGTTTTCATGGCCTAGCCAGCTTCTATCGACAATTTGTCAAGGACTTCAGTACCATTTCTGGCTCTATGACTTCTGTGATCAAGAAAAACATATCCTTTATTTGGGGACCAGCCCAAGAAGAGTCTTTTAACAAGCTTAAATATAGTTTGACTCATGCACCAGTCCTTAACCTGCCTAACTTTGATAAAAATTTTGAGATTGAATGTGATGCATCAGGTTCAGGAATAGGAGCTGTACTTATGCAAGGAGGACGACCTGTGGCCTACTTCAGTGAGAAATTGAGTGGAGCTGCCCTCAATTATCTGACCTATGACAAAGAGCTTTATGCTCTAGTAAGATCTCTTGAAACTTGGCAACACTATCTCTTGTCTAAAGAATTTGTTATTCATACAGATCATGAGACACTTAAGCATCTAAAATGTCAGACCACACTCAAGGGGAGACACACCAGATGGCTGGAGTTTGTGGAGACTTTCCCTTATGTGATTAAGTACAAGAAGGGCAAAGAGAATGTGGTGGCCGATGCTTTGTCCAAGAGATACACTCTTATCTCAACCATGGAAGCTAAGATCATGGGTTTTGAATTCATTAAAGATTCTTATGCTACTGACCTTGATTTTCAAGAAGTTTTGAGGAACACTACACAAGGAGCATTTGGTCTTTATTACCAACATGAAGGTTTCTTGTTCAAGGAAAAGAAACTATGCATTCCCAAAGGTTCTATGAGGGAATTGCTGGTTCGGGAGGCCCATGGTGGTGGCGTCATGGGGCACTTTGGTCGTGATAAAACCTTAAGTGTCCTCACCGATCATTTCTTTTGGCCGAACATGAAAAGAGATGTTGAGAACCTATGCGCCAAATGCACTGTCTGTATTAAGACAAAATCCAGGTCACATCCTTATGGTTTACACATGCCACTACCTACTCCTAACCACCCTTTGGTAGATGTTTCTATGGACTTTGTGCTGGGATTGCCCAAGATAAACCACAAAGACCCCATTTTTGTAGTGGTGGACATGTTTTCCAGGATGACCCATTTCATAGCATGTAACAAGACCAACGATGCTACCCAGACAGTCGATTTGTTCTTTAAAGAGGTGGTCTGTTTACATGGTGTTCCCAGAACAATTGTGTCTGACCGAGACTCCAAGTTCCTAAGTCACTTCTGGAGGACACTATGGGGTAAGATTGGTACCAAGTTGCTGTTCTCGACCACTTGTCACCCCCAGTCCGATGGGCAACAGAGGTAGTAAACCGTACTCTCTCTCAGTTATTGAGAGCTACGGTCGGTAAGAACTTAAAGAACTGGTTGTCATGTTTACCATTTATTGAATTTGATTACAACCATGCTAGACACTTTTCTACTAACATTTCTCCTTTTGAAGTTGTCTATGGTTTTCAGCCAGAAACCCCCTGAATCTTTCTGAGTTGCCAAACCCTATGTACCGTAGCCGAGATGGTGCAACCAAGGCAGAACTTGTTAGGACTATGCATCAGAAGGTCAATGAGACATTGGAAGCAAAGGCGGCCAAGGTTAAGGCCCGAATTGATAAGAAAAGAAAGGAGGTTCTGTTTGAACCAGGAGATTTAGTGTGGCTGCACAACCTGAGAGGTTCCCAGACGAGAGGAAGTCCAAACTGTCACCCCGAGGGACTGGCCCATTTTGGGTCCTTGAGAAGATCAATGACAATGCTTATAAGATCGAGCTTCCAGGTGAGTTTAAGATTTCCCCCGTGTTCAATGTATCTAATCTATCCCCTTTTCTTGCAGATGATGGTGTTCTGAGGCCAGAACCTTTTCAAGGGGAGGGAATGATGTGGCAATCCAAGTTGAGGTTCCCATAGTTCGACGTGGCCCAACTACCCGGAACGGAGCCAAGGCCATAAGAGAAGGATTCTACAAAGCTGTCCAAGAGATCCTAGATCAAGATGGACAAACTGGCCAGAACCTATTGCTGATTGAAGAGATAGTCCAATTGAAGATTCAAGATCCAGCCGGTCCAATAGAGGTTCAAGGTCAACCCGGTCCAATCCAATTCCGATCACTCGCCCAGAACCGAACCGGCCTAATCATCTCCACATGCGAACTCAGATTAGAATCGATCCCAACCCAATCTGGTACTGAATAAGTTACCATTGCCATAAGGTAAGCATGTAAAATTTCAATTATGATTTCTAACAGGTTTATTTTTTTTGGTTTGTGTCGATTTCTGTTTTATTTAATTTCTGGTTTTATGATCTTATGGGAAATTGTTTAAGTCCTTTTATTTATTTTGAGTCCAATAAATCAAGGCCATTGTTTAGTCTTTGCTTAGAGTCCAGGAGAGTTGGCCCATTATGTTTAGGCCTTAATGCTTTAGACTACATGCTGTTTTTTTTTGCTTCAAGACCCCAAGAAGGGCAAACCACATCGGGTACTATATAAACCCCTTATAAGTGGACTTGTAAATTTTTAACCTTATGAAATATATGAGTCAGTTTGCCCTACACACAAAAACCCTAGCCTCCCTCTCTAGTCTTGCGTGAGAAACCACCTAGAAAGGAGCATCGAATCTTATCAAGTTTTCCTTCATCAAACTTGTGGCGATTCTTCACTCCATTCCATCCACCAATCTTGCTTGAGAGAGACACACGTCCAGAAAGCCTGATTCCATCTTCAATCCATTATTCATACATTGTTCTTGTTGAGAGAGACACACGTCCAGCAACAAGGATCCATCCACCCATCTTTCTATCTCTTTTACTGCCTTGTTTTTCTATTGCAGATCATCTAGTTTTCATTAAACCATCTTATTCAAAAATCCATAAAAATCGTGTTCTTTTCATTGTTCATCATAGTTCATTTAGTTAACCTTATGTTCATCATTTTATATCTAGAAAAACTCATAAAAAAGTTCTCTTTTGTTTCAGGTACAAACTGGATTCAACTAGGTCTAAATCCAGTCCATCGCCTACATCCTTCCAATCTTGGAACCAGATCCGACCAAAACCTAAACTCAGTCAAGCCATCCTTATATTCTGATTCTCAGGCTGTAACAAAAGTGTATGATTGGAAGGAAGTGTCTATGTGACGTCTAGGAAAAGAAATGAGACTTTCAAGCTGAATAAAGGTAGATGGAAAGTGGTAGACCTAGCGTTGACTGCTGGATGGAGATGGGGTTGGGGAAGGTATTGTTCTTGTGTGATAGAGAACATGTTGTACTGTAATAGCTACAAAGATGTCAACTGGTATGACTTTATTGATAGGCAATGGAGAAAAGTGAAGGGATTGGATGGAAGACTGCCTGGATCGTATCGTAATACTGATCATTACCGATTGGCATATTATGGTGGAAAGTTGGTGTTTTGTGGGAAGAGCAAGTGCATACTAAGAATGTTCAAAACAAAACATTAGTTTAATGTGCTGAAATTTCACTTGAAAGACACCAAAGCTCGGAGATATGTGGATCAATTGAATGGTGTGATGTTGTGTTTACAAATACTAAGCAAGGAAAATTAATGCATGTTATTTCTATTACTACCTCAAGAGCAACTCTATCAAATAAGAGATCGATTGAAGTACTTAAGGATCGTATTCACATGGACTTGATATATCACACAATAGACTTGAGTTTCAGACTATGCTAGGTCAGATAATATATAGAATAATGAGTAATCAAAGAGTTTGTTGTTTTATGGAAGGAAGGATTGCTAGACTTAGGGTTTCATTTAGGTAATCAAGATTATAGTAGATAAATGCTAAGGATATCAATCATAGAACTCGATATCTAATTATAAAGACGATCAGCTCTCGCTGCGAGTCTAATCTATTGACTAAGTCTTTGTTCCAACTCTCGTTGTGAACTCGGATTGACCGTCGATCGACACTATTGAACTAGCATCGATTGATGGTCGCTTGAGTCAACCATTATGACCTAATTCGATATATTCACTAGGTTCCTCGATCAACTCTCGTTTTTTAACAAGCCAACTCAGCATGATTATATTTAGGTAATCGACCATGTTCTCGCGTGCGCCTAACTACCCTATGATCTAGTTTCTAGTTAATTACTCTAAAAACAAGAATTAAGAACAATCCTATTGATATATCTAATAATCATCCTAGCAGTTCTATTATTTGGATAATAAATCAAAACCCTAGAAAACCTAAACCTAGCAGATGGATCTACTCAGACATGATAGATGAAAGCAGTAACTGAATAGATATAAAATAGAAAGCAATATAAAACCAAAAGAGTTCCAGGAGAACTCTGAAGGAGCTCCTCCTCTCTCTCCTAACCTAGAACTATGAATAAAATAAAGCTTGTTCAGTGTGTAGCCTAAACAATGGCTTATAAACTCATAAATAGGGTTTAAAGTCGTGCAAGGATATTCTGGTAGTGATGGTTTCTAGGCTTAATCGGCCATAAAACAAGTAAGTCATGTCTTATGGGATCACCGTCAATCGACACCGTGGCTGGGCCGTCGATCGACACTCATTCATCTTCTCGACATCTTCCTCTCGCGAGGCAGACAAACCACTCTTTAGTAAATCATGCATAACTTTAGATGTAACCGTTAGATGAACCTCAAACCGGTGGAATTGGAAATATAACTCGAATCTATATCTTGTGTCAAAATCTCAGCTCAATCTCACCGTGAGAAGATCTCCATCCATAGATAATCCTCTGATGCATCTTTGCAGTCCTGCATCTCAAACAGCTTCAGAATCACCAAAGTACTCCAAAACATACCTGAACCTAAAAGCACTCTCATAAAACTCTATAAACATATAATAACTCTAAATAGGGCTGATATCATGGGCTAAAGATGGTAAATATCAGGTCCTATCAACTCCCCCATACTTATTCTTTTGCTTGTCCTCAAACAAAGAATATCACAATCTGAAAAATGTTTGAAAACACAGAGTCTCACAATATCTCTAACTTATCCTTCTCACCTATACTACATTGCAATCACATCAAATGCATGTAAATCTTAGAGAAACTTTATATACCTTATCCTAGTATAGCAATCAAATCCATTCTACCAACAACTTAGCGAATACTAGTCTGACTCACCCCTCCACTAACCTCATTTATTTGCATAAAATAAAAGTGTAGGCTTTACCTTGGGAGTATCGATCAAAGAATACAAAGACTCTTTACCCCAGCAGGTATCTGAGTAAACAAGTTGTCTTATTTTGGTTTCTTTTCTCCCTATATCTCCCTTCTCTGAATCCTTTTATTATCTCAATTTCAGTGACCAATGATGATGATTCAGGCCCTCATATAGCCATCTTCTTTAGATTTTTTTTGGCAAAGTGTAGGCGAATAGTGGGGTCATAGGTAATGTACTTATCCCTCGCTTCCAACAATATGTGATCAACTCTTTGAATTAGAATAGTGGGATCCTTTGTAATGTACCTATCCCTCTGCATCTCTAGGAATCATCTCAATCTTTTATTTTTCTTTCTTTCTAGATGCCGAAGAGAGGAGTGAAGGAAATAAAAAAACATACAGACATTTACCTTTCAGACCTGAAGGAGGAATCCGATCCAATGTATGCCAAACCCCAAAGCAAGCAAATAAGTCAGTATTGAGTTGAATGTTAGCTTCTGTTCCTTCAAACTTTATAAGCAAGTGTGATATAGTGGCAGAATGATCCACTTTGGTATCTCTAGTACTTTATGCAAGCAACAAGTCTAAGAATGATGCTATAGAGTGGTTAGTGAACAAGTAAAAATATAAATCTGATCATAATCTCCTTCTTGACTCAATAATTTTTTTTTTCAAAACTTATATAGAAATAGCGTAAAAGCTCAAAACAATAAATAACATCAACAAACCTCCCCCAGACTTAAATTACATTGTCCCTAGTGTAATCCCATCCTAGTTTGGTTTAAGAATAACTAAATCATAAGTAAAAGTTGTAAAGAAAGTCGAGTATACCGAACTCCGGAAGGAGTGTCGACCGATGGTGAACCATCCAAGCCGTCGACCGATGGTGAACCATCCAAGCCGTCGACCGATGGTGAGCTGATGGTGTCGATCTATGGTGAACTCGAACATTTTACTCCTTCTCTTAAAAACCTTCAAAAGTAAAATAACCGAAATTAAAACTAGCATAAGTAAAAACCAATTGAAAACTTACAAAACAGTGGGTTGCCTCCCACTCAGCGCTTGTTTATAGTCTTTAGCTTGACGTTTTAGAACTCTGATTCAGTCCAAATAAGATTGGGTGCTTGCTCCAAAACAATCCCTAGTGTCCAATATCTTCATCTTCATCACACTTTTTGTGAAAGCCTCCATAGACTCTTCTCCTTTGTCTATCATCTCAGCAATAAGGAGTGCTCGAAGCATTACAAACGGCTGTGAGAAGCATCTGCTGCGCACTCTGTATTTCCACCATCTAAGAAGTGGAGAATCAATGACAACCGAGGACCACCCTTGATCATTTTTCTCTTCTTCCAATTCTTCCTCTTCTTTCCCCCAAACTTGTCTTATCTCTTGTGGTTGCCTTCATAAAAAAGACTTCGACACTTTTAAAACTCATTCTGCTCTAATACGCGATGGGTGTCGATCGATGGTGCAGTGGTAGTGTCGATTGATGCTGGCTTGTTGATGTCGTTCGATACTGGTTCTATGTGGCCTTTGTCGACTTTGCTTGTAAATCTCAACCCTCTTTGAGAATCTGTTTCATGTTGATGATCATCTAATACCCCATTGTAGGAACCTAGATGCACACTTCTATCTGGTGGATAGGAGATTCAACTTCAAATACAACGCACAGAAACACAATCTTCACAAGATCAAGTATCCTCTTCACTCTTTTGTGAAAGCCATCAGCTTCTTCTGTGCAAATAGGTGGTCTCTGATGTTTAGGGACAGCAAGATGTGAGGTCTTGTACATGTGCATTCTCTCCTCAATTGATCATGGTTTAATCATGTAACCTGGCTGTTCGTCCAACAAGATAGATGTCGGTGGGCGGTGTCGATCGATATCATTAGGCGGGTGCCGATCGATGTTAGCCTTTGGTGAAGTCTCTAGATCTTTTCTCGAAGTGCGCTGATCGTCATCAAGCTTCATCTCTATGTCCTGATCCATATCTTCAAGCTTTTCCTCCAGCTCCAAGAAGTCTTTCATATTGACTTTCTTACTCGAATCCAGATACCCAAGTTGTTCTCTAACCGTACCTCCAATAGATCTCCCATGGTGATTTCTCTGTCTACATCTAAGGTATGGAACAATTGGGTCAGTCTTATTTAGGCCCACTAGATGTATTACTGATGAAGATATGATTTTTAAGGCATTTACTTTTTGCCACCAATAACTATATGAAGATCTGGTTTTTAAGGCTTTTATTTGTTGCCACCAATAACTATACTACTTCGAATCGATTAAACGATGAGTCATAGATACAAAACCGAACGAAATCAACCAAAACCATCATCCCAAACCAAAAGTGTGAACCATAACAGAACCGGCCTTATGTTTCTTTTATTTATTTAAGCTTTTTGTTTCAGTCAACTAATGAGACTGTGTCTTCCTTACGATAAAAGGAACCAACCTTCTCCATTTTCCACACTTTCACGTACTTGCATGGAGATAATGTCTCTACCTAGTATTTTTTTTAAATAACCTAGTATTTTTTTTTAAATAACCTAGTATTTTTTTTTAAAAATATTATTCTTAGATTTTAAATCGATACAAGCCATAACTGAAATCATGCAGTTTAACAAACTATTACAAAAGTTAGGAGATCATAAAAGAACTAGAAAACAATCGGATCATCATGATTTGATTGACTTTAGTGGTAGATGAAGAGAACATTTAGCCACTTCTACCTCTGTTTCCACGGTTTCGTCGTTCAGGACCAACGAACTGCATCTCTCTAGCTTCTGTTGAAGGCTTATTACCTATCTTTCTCGAAGAATTCTATTTTTCAAGGTATCATAAGATCCATTGAGTTTGTCTATGTGTCAGAACTCGTTGGGTCTTCTTCTCCTTCTAAAAGATATCAATGAGGAAAACTTGTTTGAGCCTAAAATCGAGTCATGTATTCTACTACCTTCACGTTGGACTGAAGGTGGTGCTTGAGTGATCTTAGTATCTGTGCTTGTCAATGTTCGAGTAGACTTCATATCTTCATTAGTATAGATAAAAGCAGCAGGAACATACATGTTCTCAAGTTTCGTCAAGGATCTCTAGAACAAAGAATAATAAGAACAATTTTTCTTATTAACTTTAGAAACTATTCAAAACTAAAGCTTTCAATGCTTCTCTTAGATCTCTTATGGAACACCTCTCCTTGAGCATACCTTTCTTGTTTTATCCTGATTTCGTCTGCTCCTTGAATCACTTCTACGCCAAGGTAATACGTTAGCTTTCCTAGATCTGACATCTCGAACTTCTTTGACATCTCTTCCTTGAATTGCTTAATCACCTTTAGCGAAGTTCCTGTCACAAATAGATCATCAACGTAAATGGCTATCAGCAAGAAATCCCCACCTTCATTCTTGCGGTACACTGATGGTTCCTTGGTGCACTTCTTAAATCTCATCTCCTTTAGAACCTGATCGAGTTTTACATTCCATGATTAAGGGGCTTGGCGTAACCCATATAAAGCCTTGTGTAACACATAGAATCGATCTTCTTCTCCTTTCCTTTCAAAACCTTCGGGTTGTGTCACATACACTGTCTCCTTTAGATCTCCATTCAAGAAGGCTATTTTTACGTCCATATGATGAATCTGCCTTCCGTTTGTTGCTGCGAGGGCTATTAAGAGCCTAATAGTTTCAAGTCGTGCCACTGGTGCAAACACTTCATCGAAATCTATTCCTTGTCTTTGTACATAGCCTTTTGCTACAAGTCTCACCTTGTACTTGTTCACCGTACCATCCGCCTTTCTCTTGATTTTGTAGATCCACTTTACCCCTATAGGTTTCACTCCAATTGTTCTATCCACAAGCTCCCATGTCTTGTTTCTTCTGATAGACTCCAATTCGACCACCATTGCTTCAATCCATTCTCGCACGTAATATGCCTCAAAATAATTCTCTGGCTCGCCATCCACTATGAGTAACAACATTGCACCTTCTTGATCTGCAAGTAACACATAGTCATCGAGATATCTTGGTTTTGATAGGGCTTGGTCGTGTCTAGTCACCAACGGTTGACCACCACCGTCTTGGTTTCCATTGTGATCAGTATCTGCTTCGTCTTCTTCCTCATCTTGGTTTATAGCTTCATGTTCATGATTCTCACCTTGATCATTGCCTTCTTCTATATAACCCTCGTGTGGAAGCTTAAGCATACTTGGTTCACAATCAGCTTGGTTTGTTGTAGATGACCAATCCCAAGCTTTCTTCTCATAGAAAATCACATCTCTACTCACCATCACCTTCCCTGCGACTGGATACGGTTTAGAGATCTTGTTACACATACAAGCAACCTGCCACACGAATCTGTAAGTGTTAAATAGATATCTTTCATGTTAACCTCACATCCGTTTTCTGTTGCTTGACGAAGACTTAGTATGTTATGCTTCAGGTCGGACATGTAGTATATGTCTTTGAGTACTTTCTTCTCGCCAGTCTTGCACACAAAGGTAACAACCCCTTTTCTTTCGATATCAACACATGATCCATCACCAAACTTCACCTTCCCTTTGGTGTTGAGATTCAAACTCGAAAAGAACTCCTTATTCCATGTCATGTGATTACTCGCTCCATTATCCAAATACCAAACACTTGCACCGCCTTTGTTGATATCAAGATTCTTTGGAATCACCTTGTCTTCATTCAAGAAAACCACCTTGTGTACATAGAGTGCATAAGCCTCTTGTGTCTTGTTTAGGTTAGTCTCTTGATTTTTCACTGACTTCTCGGGACAGACAGTTGCATAGTGACCCAGGTTGTCACATCTCCAACATATCACCTTTGATCGATCCTTCTTCGAGTTTTTGACGTTCGTGTGTGACACATGATTTTGGTTGTGTAACACACCTCGTCCTCTGCCTCTTCCATTACGTCCTCTACCTCTACCACGAAAATCTCCATAACTCCTCTGACTATGGTGATTATTATTTGAAAACATGAGCTTCCCTGGTCTTTCTTCTGAGTTTCTTCCCCTACACGCTCCTCGTACGCCTTTAACCTTCCAACTATATCCTCAAAACCCAACGAGTTGAGGTCTAGGACTTGTTCTAAGGACGCTACAATCTGGATGTACTTGTGCCTTGGAAGACCCTTCAAGAATTTCTTAACTAAATTGGACTCTTCTATGTTTTCCCCCAACGAGGCTGCCTTGGATGCTAGACCTGATATCTTCCCCGCAAAATCATCTACGGTATCTCTATCATCCATCTTCAACCTGACGAACTTCGTCATCAACGTCTGTACTCTTCCCTCCCTTACACGATCAGCTCCAAGGTGTCGTGACTTGATGGCATTCCAGATCTCTTTTGATGCGGTTTGTTCTCCCACCTGGAGAATCAACGACTCGGGAACTGAATGAAACAAAAGAGCAATCGCAACATCGTTCTTCTTTTGATCATCAGAACCAGGGTCTATCGTGTCCCACGCATCGTGAACCCTGAGTAACACCCTCATCTTCATCGACCAAACTGTATAGTTTGTCGAGTTCAACATCGGACATTGGATGGATGCGGATCCAAAGTCCTTCGTGCGTGGAGCCCTATTCACGTCAGCCATCTTGTGTCGTGAATCCTTGCTTCACAGCCACCAGGATCGAAGCTTCAAATTAAGATTTGATCAAAGCTTTTAACTTAAGCTCTGATACCAATTCAAGGATCTTTAGAACAAAGAATAATAAGAACAATTTTTCTTATTAACTTTAGAAACTACTCAAACTAAAGCTCTTAATGCTTCTTTTAGATCTCTTATTGAACACATCTCCTTGAGACCTATATTTATAATGAATGACAATTCTTTAACATGCACGATTAGAAAAACACAAACTAAACTAAATAGAAAACTTTTTTTTTTTCTATATTTCCTTTTTATATTTACCTTAACATATTAAACACTTATTAATATGTTAAGCTTACACAAAGTTGGAATTACCCAACATTTCGTTGATATAAGATTAGTTGATAATGGATGATTACCTTCAATGTGCTAAATATCTCGGTTCCGAAAACGTAAATACGTATGGAATTAGAAAACATATAAATGAAACAAAAACGATCGAGTAGGATTGTAGGAAAAGCAACTCCAACCACAATTTTAAACATATTGTACAAGTTTTAGTGTTTTAGTTTCTTATTTCATCTCCCGTCACAACTACAATTCTATATTATTAAAATTATTATTTTTAGTTTTACATAGTAATTAATTAATAAATATTAATTTAACTAGATTATTAAATAAATAGTAAAAATATAGTATTTTAATTTTGTAAATAGAGTATAATTATTACTCCCTCCGTTTCATTTTACTTGTCGTTTTAAATAACACAGATTAAGAAAACATTAAATTTTACATATTATCAAAATAAAAACATCATTACCTATACACCTAACCACATTTCAACCAATAAAAAAATAAAATGATATATAAAATCATTAAATTTTGCATTGAAATTATAAAACGACACTTATTTTGAAACGACAATTTTACCCTACAATGATAAATAATTTGAAACACAGAGAGTAGTGTTATACACAATATGTGATGTAAATATGTAATATACTATAAGCGAAATACTAAATTTAATAGAGTGCAATTTTTTTTTGCAGTTTCGTTTGAGATATAGTTACATTCCATTGGATTTACCCGAGAAATTAGTTTGAAGAAGCCAAAGGCTGCTGCTGAGATGAATACAAGTAAAGTAAATAAATAAATGAAGTCTTCATCATCTATTTGAACATAAAGAAGATATGAGGTAAAACTTCAAGTTTATTCTTGTTTGAAATAACATGCACATGCACATGCACATGGACTAGTAACTAATCTATTAGTTAGATTTGCACAGAGCTTGGAACATAATAGCCCACAAGTCTGTAATGTCGTTTGTATGAAGATTCTCTGGGATACACTTTTCTGAAATGGCCACTCTCCCCTATAATGTAGTATGCATTCTCATATGTACTAAAAACCACAATGACCTTCTTCTCCTCGTCAATAAGAAAATGGCCCCCATACCTTAAACAACGATCAATGTGTGACGTCGTTTTAACTTTTAAGAATTTGCTCCACGACACCGTGTAGGGGTCAATCTTATCTGTAATCCAAATATCAGCCTCAAAAGTATCCCGTGGGGATTCTAACACTGAAAGCTTCTCTTCTTTAATCGAAGATAGAGAAACGATAGAGTGACAGGGCAGAGGCAGACCGGGTCCAAACCTTTCTCTTGTAAAATCAAAACAGTCTAAGACAATATCTTCATAACGACTAGCACACCAAAAAGTGTTCCCCTTCAAAGACAAGCCAGTTTCAATATGGTATATTGTATTCATGTTAATAGCTACATTAAGAGTCCTCCATGAATTAGAGCTCAGATCGTAGATGTCGAGGGAACCATCATGGCTAAACCTCAATATTTTGTGGCTACCACAAGATCTATCATATCCGAAAGCAAACATTCCATACGAATAAGATGCTGGGCATTCGATCCATCTTCTTTTACCCCAATACAGGTTCCAAACCAAAAGCCTATATCTGAGCTTTATGTTGTTTCTCCATACACATATCAATAAACCGTTGGAGAGAAAGACTTGATCAGATTCAAAGACTGCTTCATCTGAATCTTCTCGGGTAATATTTATAGTTTTACAGTTAACGGATAAATCAAAGTTTTCGTTGCGAGTTTCATAGAGATTGAAGCTAACCAAACAATCCATGGAATCGGCTGCCGTGATCACAAGGTACTCCTTTTCTCTTGCTGCTGCTGCTGCTGCTTTGCCAATGTGCTTATTGGCAAATCTCTCATCTTTCAATATAATGTTCCAGTTTTTGCAAGTAGATCGCACTGCTCTTATAGATTTCACCGAAACCCTAGAGAGAATCTCCTCTACCAAATCCACTGGAAGATCGGTCATCTTCTTCGTCATATATTGTTTCAACTTTCAAACAAAGATCGATGAAAATAAGTTCGATCAACCGTAGAATAATCTTTCGTTTTTCCTTTGTGGTTTTGGATGGTTTTTTTCTTCTTCTCCAGTTGTCGATAGTTTGTTAAGATAAGGCACATAAACCCTAAAAGTTTAGAATGTTATATAATGTCTCCGGACAATTAACAAAGATCATTTTTGGGCCAATATTATTTAGGCCCATTAGAAAAATAATCATGGCTGGATTTAAGAAACATAAATATTGTAGTTAATTTTAATAAGTTCTTTTGACAACTCTATTTTTTAATTCATTTATTTGCTTATTAGCATTTATTGAACTTGATTTTTAATTCGGTTTGCAGACTCGTACGCATGTAACAAAGATGAAACCGTGTTTAAGGGCCACTCTTATTAGGACCAGCGATAATGATCGAAGGAAGAACTTTATATTGATGCATTCATCAGATCGTGTAGCATGTGATCAGATGGTGTGATGATATGCACATACTCATAGGGTGATCAATAGTGAGCAAAGAAAACGAATCTAAAAGTTAGAGGTTAGAAAACTGAACCTGAAACAAATGACTTTTATAAACATTTGTTTTTATTATGTTGCAAAACTTTCATCATCTCTGATTGATCACTAAACGTGAAAACTCTTGAATTGCCGGTAATAAAGTTGATGCAGCACCACTTATGATCCCTAACGATCACAACTCCATGACCACTTAAAAATACTTTCTTTTCTTATGTCGGCTTATTTCCTTTTTCGTTAGATTCATATGTTTTCCTAATAGTTAAGGGACTCACAGACCCTTTAGCACTATGTTTTCTTTTTATAGTTTTATAAATAGAGAAAAGAGGGAGAGATGTATGGGAACCGAAATTCGCACTGTCAATTTCCGTTGATTTAGGAAGGTAAGGTAAACCTAGCTTTCCCAGAGGTCCCGGATTTTCGCTAAGCCAAAAACGTCTAGCAACCAAACAATGAGAACAACAATATAACGATAAACTAGTAAAGACAGAAAGAGAACAAAGAGGATCTTATTTCGAATCTGTGGTTTGAGCGTTACAACATATAAAGCCTTAGCAGAAAGAGCCGTCGGCGAGTTCCTAGTTCTAATCTCGTAAGACCTGAATAACCTAGTTGAGTTGCAGCTCAATAACAGTAAAACGGAAATATGCCTAATTGCCTTAAGCGTTATGTTTGCTCTGAGTAAGAATTTTCGTGTCCCCCTTGCACCTCAACCTCGAAGTCCTTACATACTACTCCTAGAGGCGGTTTTCTCTTTCCCTTTCTGCCCTCAGTCGAATTTATCGCTTCGCAGAAATATTCCTTTTCCCCTCGATCTTCTTGATTATCTTTGGAAACTTAACATTTTTCTTTCGATCTTGACATTTATCTCTTCCTGCAAAAATGAAAGATAAACCGTCATAGAGATTGAGCTCGATTTCGGATAAAATCGTGAGTGCGCTTTTAGCTGAGTTTTAGACCTTCTCGAGCAGTTTTTCGACTTAAGTGTTTTTGCGATTTTATCGGAAGAGCATTCCTGAGACGATGTTGTCCATGACGAGAGTTAGGATCTTTTGTATCGTGCATGCAACTTTAGGTGTTCAGTTAACCGTTACCGTTTTATACGATCGATCCGAACTTTATATGAGTTCTTACGGTAATCTTCCATCGTTAATCTCAATCGAGACGAAACAAAGATGAGTTTGATAAAGTTTCGAAGGACGGCGTTATGAGGATGAGATGAAAATGGATTGATTGATCCAAATCGCCGAACGGGCGAGTTGGATTACTTGTGCTACCTAACTCGCCCGTTTAGCGAGTTGGACTTGTCCAATTTTCCGAACGGGCGAGTTAGTTGTCTCGTTCAATCCAACTCGCCCGTTTGGCGAGTTGGTCTGCCTGCACTGCCCAACTCGCCCGTTTGGCGAGTTGATCGGCCCATGCTGCCCAATTCGCCGAACGGGCGAGTTAGTCGGCTTGCACTGATCAACTCACCCGTTCGGCAAGTTGGTCGGCTTTGGTCGATCCGACTCGTCCGTTTGGCAAATTGGACTGCTTGGTTGGTTTGGTGCTCCGTTGCTCTTGAGTTTTTGGCTCGGGAACTTTTGTCGGGATGGTGTCGAGACTGCATTCGTGTGAAAACATAATTTGATTTTGAGAGTACCGTTTTTGACCCCAAAAAGATGTAAGACACCTTTTGATTTAATGCTATATTGAGTTTCTCTAAAAGCTTTCGATAAGCACTGCGAAGAGTATTCGCCCCCATTGATCTTGTTTTCAAGTTACCGTCCGTTAGAAGTCACCAGTTTCGAGATCAAACCCTTGATCTTTGAATCATGTAGCTTCCGCCTTCCATCAGTTGGTAGCAAAATCAGTATGTTTTTGGGTTTCATATTTCGTTATCATGACAAAGAAAATGATAGAAGGAACCTTACAAGACATGAACAATTTGTGAGCCTTAATTGCAGAGATGCAAACGGCTTTTGCCACCACCATTCAAACGTCGATGCAGACCTCAATTCAATAATTGGGCGAATAGTTGACGGCCCGTTTGGACACCATGAACACTATGCTGACTTGCTTGGATCCGCAAAACCAACAAGTAGCTAACGTTCAACAAATTCCACCATTACAACAGCCACAACAACAACTTCCAGCACATGGGCAATTACAACAACACCACCGTCGTCCACCACCACAACAACACCACGAGAACCGACATCAAAATCCGGGAGATGAAGCCAATTCATTCCCGACAATGATGAAGAAGATGAACTACATAGACGTCTTTACTATGAATATATACGAAAACTAGATAATTATGAAAACCGCTAGGAAAGTAGCTTTAAGATTGATATACTAGAATTCATGGTGGTCTCCGTGGTGACGATCTCATTGACTGGCTAACATCCGTAGAAGAAATCCTTGACTTCAAGCAAGTACCCCTGGCGCGTTGTGTCACTCTTGTAGCCATGCGTTTTTGAGGACATGCGGCGAATTGGTGGAAACAGCTCAAAACATCACGATCTCGTTCCGGGAAAGCACCAATTAATTCATGGGATAAGCTGACAAAAAATCTTCGGCATATGTTCTTACCCCACAACCACGATCGGACCATGTACCCAAGATTGCAAAATCTAAGACAAGGTAACAAAGTGTGGATGAGTATGCAGAAGAATTTGCAATGCTATTAACTCGTAATGAGATTCATGACAGTTAAATCATGTCTCGTTTTATTGGTGGTCTCTGACCTCAACTACAAACCGCTATGGCCCAGTTTGACCCATTTACAATCGGAGAGGCTCATCGCCGTGCAGCTTCTTTTGAGAAATAATCAAGGTCCTCTAATTGGAATACATCATCATCTCGAGCGCATACACAAGAACAAAGTGGAAGTTGTCCGGTCTTGGCCAGTTCCTAAAAAAATCTCGGAAGTGCGTAGTTTTCATGGGCTCGAATCTTTCTATCGCCAGTTTGTTAACCACTTTAATGTCATCATGGCGCCAATCACTAGCTATATGAAGGAAAGTAAGTTTCAGTGGACTCCTGAAGCAACTGAGCATTCGAGTTAATCAATACTAAACTCACCACGGCACCTATTCTTGTTTTGCCGGATTTCTCTGCAACCTTTGAGCTACATTGGGATGCATCGAATTTAGGTATTGGGGCGGTTCTTAGCCAACAAGGGCATCCAATTCCTTACTATAGCGAGAAAATTGCAGGTGCGCATTCCCGTTATAGCACATATGACGTAGAATTCTATGCGATCGTTCAAGCCATAAAACATTAGCGGCATCATCTGGTACACCGCAAATTTATTTTATTTACGTATCATGATGCCTTTCGCCATCTCGATAGTCAGGCCAAGGTCTCGTCTCGGCATACATCATGGATCGCATACTTACAATAGTTCACTTTTTTTTATTCATCATCAATCGGGTAAGACGAACCGCGTGGATGATGCCTTAAGCCAACGTCACACCCTCCTCACAATGATACACACTACGGTTCTGGGATTTTCTTGTTTGGCTGATTTAAATATGAATGACAGATTATTAAGAAGATTTTTTGAGGATGCTACTGCAAGCATCTCCGTCGACTATACTTGCAAGAAGGTTTTCTTCAAAGGTTTGCGTCTTTGCATTCCAGATAGCAACTTGCGTGTAAAGATCATTCAAAAGCTGCATAATGAAGGCCATGTCGATTGGGACACGAACCTCTAGCTAGCAACTACGTCTTAATTCTGGCCATCTATGCGACGTAATTTCGAGAGTTTGTTGAGAGATGTCGGATTTGTCAACTAGCAAAAGGAAAGGCGTTCAATGCAGGTTTATATCTTCCTTTACCAGTGCCAACACAACCATGGACAAACGTCAGAGTGAATTTTGTTTTGGGACTGCCACGAACTCAAAAGGGCAAAAATTCAATTTTTGTGGTAGTCAATAGATTTTCCAAAATGACTCATTTCATTCCATGCAAGACAACTACCAGAGCCATTAGTGTCGTTGTACTTTTCTTCTGGGAAATCTATAGACTACATGGACTACCAACTTCCATTGTTTCAGATCGAGATACGAGGTTCCTGAGCCACTTTTGGTGTTCATTATGGAAACTCTTGCGCACCAATAGAAGTTTGGGATATTGTCCTTTTCAGGTTGTTTACGAAATTATTCCCCACGGCCCAGTCGATCTGACCACATCACCTGAAAAAACGCGTATTCACGGAGAAGCTATGGATTTTATTTCCAATCTCCATGACATTCACAGTTGGCCAACTCTCATTTAATCTCGTCGGCTTCTAAATACAAAGCAACAGCTGACAAGAAACGGCGAGAGTTGTTATTTTCACCATGGGATTATGTTGGGGTCATTTTGACAAAAAGATCGTCTTCCGGCTGGAGAATACAACAGGCTAAAATCACGCAAGATCGGTCCGGTCGAGGTTCTCGAAAAAATCAACCCGAATGCTTATCGGGTTCGAATTCCTGGGCATCTTCGTACATCAGATGTCTTTAACATCAAGCATCTCTTTCCTTACCATGGCAACAATGATGATCCAGATTCATGGGCGAATCCTTCTCACCCGGAGGGACCTGATGCAACACCACTTGTGATCGCTAACTATCACAACTCCATGACCACTTATGAATACTTCCTTTTCTTATTTCGACTTTATTTCCTTTTTTTCTAGATTCGTCTGCTTTCCTATTAGTTAAGGAATTCACAAACCCTTTAGCATTATGTTTTTTTAATAGTTTTATAAATAGAGAAAACGAGAGAGATGTAAGACACCTTTTGATTTAATAATGTATTGAATTTCTCTAAGAGCTTTTCGCTAAGCACTGCGAAGAGTATTTGCTTCCATTGATCTTGTTTTCAAGTTACCTTCGGTTACAAGTCCCCAGTTTCGAGATCAAACCCTTGATCTTTGAATCATATGGCTTCTGCCCTCCATCAAAATTCAATACGCTTTCTCTCGTTCCCTTAGTTTAGTGTCGATTGATTGAAACCCTAACGGATCAGTCTTGTTTGAGAAAAATGTGGTGAACAGGTGTGTGAGTTTCGAAGGATGTTTTTTTCCCGGAGTACCTGCCATTAATTTCAAGGTCTCGGACTCGAGTTTTGTTTTGTTTAACGTTTCTTTTCTTTATGAAAATTAAATGATGATCGGATCTGATATATGCAGCTGAAGCAATCTTCACTTAGCAACTCCGTTAGATGGCTTCAGACGCAAGGCTCTTCTGAATAGGTAATTTTAGGGTTATTTACGTGCTAATGTTTAATTTTGGGATGAAAAAGAAGTGAGAACAGAAGTTTCATCCAAGTCATCCTCACACGTGGAATTAGAAAAATATATAAATGAAACAAAACCGATTGAGTAGTAAGTAAAATTAGTTTGAAGAGATCTGAAGAAGCCATGGACTGCTGCTTAGATGAACACAAGTAAAGAAAAGAGAGGAAGTGATCTCTCTTTTGTGAAATATAAATAAATTAATTCTTCATCATCTCTTGCATATGTAGAAGAGAGATGAGATACAAGTTCACGTTTTATTCTTGATTGAAAGAACGTGTTAATTGACTAATCACTAACCTGTTACTTAGAGTTACACAAAGCTTGGAACATAACCTCCCACAAGTGTGAAAGCTCCTGAGTATTGTCTGAGATCCACTTTTCTGCCATGACCACTCTCCACACAAATGATGTATGATTTGTTAATTTTGCCATACATATCAAAAACCACAGTGGCCTTCTTCTCCTCGTCAATAAAAAAATAGCCAGACGTAAAACCATGATCAATGTGTTGTATCGTTTCAGTTTCAACACTGAAGAATTTTCTCCACAAAACCGCGTAGGGTTCTTCAATCTTATTTGTAACCCAAGTATCTGTTGGAACTCGTTTTGACGAAATGGTTTAACACCATTTTTAGTAAGTTTCCGGGCGAAGACGTTCGTCGGAATAACCAATTGTTTAATACTATGTAGTGTAACTACATGTCAAAATTGGAGTTGATTTGAATGAGAAATGAATATCCAAGTAGGTTACTTGTAAAGATTAAAATATTACATTTGTGAAATGTCCTATTTCAGAAAATAAAGTGAGAAATGAGATAGTTGAACGAAGTTCAAGTTCGGACTCGGGATTCGACAAATAGTCTTGCGATCTAAAAGATTATTTTTTTCTCCCGATAGTCATTTGTAAATTATTGTTGATAAGTCAACAAATATCTATCTCATTTAGTTAAATTTTATAACTTAAAACATTGATTATTTTTGTAACTTAAAAATAATAATGTCATTAAGTAGAGAAGAAATTCTCATTGAAGACAAAATTTCTTTCACTTTATGGAAAATGGTCATTAAGTTTTCGCTATAAAATCAAACTATATTCTTCTCATTTTAGGAAGCAAGAAATCTAACACATCCAATAAACATTCTCCCACTTGAATAGTTTGTATCTTTTATGTTTAGTATTTTTTTCCTTTAAGTTTGAGAGTATACACAAAATAAGTTTCGTCAAGCCTCTGATAGAGTGACGCAAATCAGAAGATTTTTTTCAGTTGTATCATGGGACTCATTACGTTATAGAACAATCGCACTACGGGACGTATTTTTAGTTAAGGAAAGAGATAATATCTCGACTCTGCAATTGTGTCATCCTCTTTTCTTATATTTTGGTATAATCTTATCATTTTAATTCTTTACAATATTCAGTTATTCGTATTTTATAGATCACGGATCTATCAATCTTAACTCAAAATATCCGTTTATTGCTTTGCACTAACCGGACTGATTATTGTAAAAGGTTTTTTATAAGAACATGTGTTGTGGATTGATCCAAAACAGGTTTCCACAAACGGTTTGGTATTTGGAGATTTTCATTGTTGCGTGGATTTTTTTTGATATTTAATCTTACGCTTCTATTTAATTATTTTGCATCGACCTTAACCCCTCCCTTATGCAGTCCGTCGTACAGGTAGGTTATTGGTGAAGTTCGAACCCTCGACCTCACCCTTTAACAACTCTCCCAAAGAGAAGTGTCACCAATTGATCTGCAGGTCTATTGGTGACAACTTGTCTTTTGGAGATTTGTTAAAGAGTGAGGTCTTGGCTTCGAGTAACGCTAAGCGCATCAATAACCTACCGGTGGATGTAGAGGCATTTCCTCCCACGGTGAAGGGCTAGGGTCAGTGTGCTGCAGCGCTGTGAGCCATGAGTCCGCAAGACATGTTGTCACAAAAATATCAACCCCAAAAATTCTCCATGAGTCCGCGGGACATGTTGTCACAAAAATATCAACCCCAAAAGTTCTCCATGAGAAAAATAACAATGCAGGCTTCTCTTCTTTAACCGAAGATAGATAAACAACACAAGAAGAGTGAAAGAACAAGGCAGCGGTCCAAACGTATCTCTTTTGAAATCAGAACAGTATAAGAAACCATCTTTTGATTCAAAATAAGTGTTTCCCTTCAAAGACAAGCCAAGTTCCATATAGTCTTTTAAATGTCTGTCAAAAGTGGCATCAAGAGTCCTCCATGAATCAGATCTGACATCGTATATGTCCATGTGCATGTTATCACCCCTTTAACTCAAGATTTTGTGGCTACCACAAGATTTGTCATAGCAGAAAGCAAAACCTTTATTCGAACAATATGTTGGACATTCGATCCAGCTTCTTTTCCCCCAATACGGATTCCAAACCAAAAGCCTTCTGTAGTTGTTTCTCCATACACATAACAGTAAGCCGTTGGAGACAAAGACTTATAGCTTTAGGGTTTATGAATAAACTAGAGATTTTGTTGTGAATTTAATAGAGATTGACATTACGCAAACAATCCCTGGAAACCCCGTGAACATAAGATACACCTTTTCCCTTGACGCTGATGCTGCTGCTGCATTGCCAATGTGCTTATTGGCAAATCTCTCATCTTTAGATAGAACGTACCAATATATATATATATATATATATATATATATATATATATATTGAACATAAAACGTATCAATATTTGCATGTCAATTGCATTGCTCCTATAGATTTCACCGGAACGCTAGAGAGAATCTCTTCCACCAAATCTCGTGGAAGATTTGTTATTGTCATCGTCATATTGTTTCCAGTTTTAAACAAAGAGCGATGAACATAAATAAGTTCAATCAACTTTCTTATTTTCTCCGTGGGTGCTTTTTCTTTGTTCCCGAGTGGCTGTCCATAGATTGTTATTAATAGCACGGAAACCCCCAAAAACTTAGAAAAATATTGAGAACTAGTATTACTCCGGACATTCATTTATAATTTAAAATTAAGATATTACTAGATTCTGACCCGCGCTTTCAAAACGCGGAATTATTTTCGACATAAACCAAATTAAATAAAATAAATTTGCATTTTTGATTATGTATCTACATTTAAATGTTACAAATAAAACGTTATATTCAGTGTTTCGGGTCACGATCCGGACCCACGGTTAAACTGACTAACTGATGACTTTATATGGAGTCCGGTTTGTTTTTTTCTTTAAACTCGTTATTTAAATTTTTTATAAAATCCGCAAAATACGTTAAAATTTGAGACCCGACTACTTGGTGAACCTATGGGTGGCCACTGGGTAATACAAATTTGACTTAAATTTTCATATTTAAAGTATTATAATTTACGAATGTTTAGATGAATGGTGAAAATATATTATGAATGCTAGTCAAACTAATTTATCATTTTATTGAAAGCGTAATGAATCAATATTCGAGAGGATACATACTAAATTAGAAATAGATACATGAATCTGAGATGAATTTTGACCCGCATAGTAAGCGTAATGAATCAATATTTAAGAGGATACATACTAAATTAGAAATATATACCTGAATGTGAGATGAATTTTGACCCGCACTTTAATGTTTCTTATTAGATTTTGATCAAATATTAATGTTTATTATTAGATTTTCACCCGCATTTTAATGTTTCTTATTAGATTATGATGAAATATTAATGTTTATTGTTAGATTTTGACCTGTACTTTTTAAAGCGAGATAAATTTTTATTCAAATATTTATTTACTCAAAATTAGAAATCTTATACATGTGTATCTTTTTATTAAAACATTTGTTTTGAAATATATATAATAAAAATAAAATTTACATTGATATAATTTTATGAAAATAAGATAATTGATTTATATAACTTGCTTCATATATTATAATACAAATTTTTAATTTTAACTATTCGTAAAATTTTATTTTATTATTATATTTTTATTCAACATTATTATGAAAATTAACTATTGTTATTATACTTGTCTCATACATGAGAAATATAATAATTATTTTTAATATTTTAATTTAAATATGTATATTAACTTATGAAATAATATATTAGTTCATATTGTATTTTAATATTGTTTAATAAGTTGAAGTATGTTGTAAAATTCATAAATATAATTTATTCTGTTATTTTATAACTTATAAATAGTTAATTAGTGAATTAATTTACTTTATATTTATTACTTGGTGTAGTAATTTAATTATGAATATAAATTATATATATAAATATTATATATTTTTTATTATATAAATAAATAATGAATAATTTTTCTTTTTTAAATATAGTTAATATTAATAATGGCTTTATTATTTAAAAACAAAGGTATATTTACATTTTAAATAAAAGATATTAAAAGATATTATTAAAATCTAATCTTATGAAAAGATACTTAAGTAAGATAATAATTAACAACTCTTGGAGGCGAGAATGTAGGTAGTTTAGGTGGTCTACTTTTCATTTCCAAAATTATCCTTTTTGATATATAGTTTTGAAGGCAAAGTTGATGACACAAAAAATAATATACCAGGGAAGAGTAGGGGTAATTTCATAAAAGGGTTCCTGAATTAATAGTATTGATTTTGAGAATTGTATAAGTTACTGGAAATAAATATTATTTTCAAGCTTATATTTAGAGAAATATCATAAAATAACTTTTAAAAAGCTTTTGTCACAAAAATAATTTTTAAAAAGAAAAATAATCAAAATAATTTTTATTAAAGTGTGTAAATGTACACTTATACCCCTAGAATTAACTAATTTATACTTAGGTTTAGAGTTATGAGGTGAGTTTCTAGGTGAGTTTCAGAGATGAGGTTTAAAATTAAAAAAAAAGTACAAATAAATATTAAAAATTTTAAAATAAAATAGTTATTTCAATCATTTTTTTTTCTTGAGAATTATTTTGGTGACAAAAACTTAAAAAGACTATTTAAAAGAATCACCCTTATATTTATTTAGTAGGAGAATAGTCTAGTGAACTAAGTCTTAGGCATTTTCCTGTCTCGATCAATTGTTCTGTGAATGCTCAGGCAAATCTTGCAAACCGATCTAAACTCTTGGAAGACCGAGAAACGATCGTCACGCACGATCAGCTCGTTTCCTAAGGAAAGAAAGAACTAGAAACGCGAACGTCGTCTTAAAATCGACTTGTTCCTATCAATTTTCTTAAAAACCGACATATTCCTAGTCGTCAACCTGAAAGTCACCAAGTCACAATATTAGCGTCGTCTTTAAACCGACCTAGATTGTCGATCATCCCAATCTTCAAAAGGAAAAACGTACACAACCCTTCAAAATATCGGTTCAGCCGTTTTCTTTCTTAAAAAAGAAGGATTAGGTATGTGTACTATACTCGTATACTCCCATAATTCAAAAAATAAAATTTTGTTTCGTCATCAAGAAAACGCTTTCGACAAAGCAAACTCTCGCAGCAGTAGACAGAAAATCATTTAGGCAATACGATGCCTCATCAAACCAATCCTTCATTACTTTTGTATAACTATAACATTTTATGCGGAAGAGCCTACGAGAAAACAAGATCGGTGTCATGAAAAATGACTTCGCAATGCGGAAAAGAGAATGAGGAAAACACATTCCTCGTTCGCAAATTTCACGAATAATCTGCGAGAGAAATTCTCAATTTACTTCTATGCCATTCACTTCTCGTAACACTTACGCGAAACATGTATAGCCACACCAAGTTATGCGAAGAAACTTTCGGAAACGAACATAGCAAGTTTTACGGAGAAGTGTTTTCGACAATTTGTGTATAGCTAAAAACTAAGTCATATGACTCATCTCTCAACGATAAAACTAAACTTTATCTCCTATTTAGCCATGCGGCTCGCTGGCTTTTTCCTCCCATCTCTCTCAGTTCCATCCGAGTAGACAATCATCTCGCACGGGTTCTTTATCGAGCCTCTTAGGTTTTGTCTTCATCAATCAAACACAAAACAATTTTCGTACGACAATAGGTACACATTGTATGAAACATTCATCGTGTAACTGATACCTAAAGTGGAAAATCGTTTCTAACACCATTGCCCATCTTAGAACGGAAAACTCTGACTTGGCCCATAATTCTCGACAAACGCGCTTTGGCCCTCGGCAAGTTACGCCTTCTGGTAAATCTGTACTGGGATTCGACATCCTCTTTAGGACAGTTCTAAACTAACATGACCTTAATGTTAACTCAAAGGTGCCATAGTCTAATCCGTGACAAGCAACATCCTCGGCTATGCGACTAAACACATCCTTCGGACCGAGCCAAAATGTTTGAGCGACCACTGCTCCATCCAATCACTTAACGGCAAAACGATAATCCACGATTAGTCAAAAAACGCCAAGTGGAAATAACTATCGTATAACCTAGAATCAGAAATAATACGATAAATTCTTAATATCGAAACTTAGTCGTAACCACCGAACGGTTAACGAAAAACATAAACTTGTCGACAACCGACCAAGTTCAAAATGTTCCGCAGTTTACTCTAAACCCACAACATTTTACAAGTAAAAAGCGGAACATAAGGAAAAACTCATAACAAAGCTCCTAGAGTTATACGAAGCATCCTCAACTATACACAAAATAAATCTCGGGGGGGGGGGGGGCTGACTCTTCACAAAGCACAATGAAGGAAGTTGCATATTCTCATGGACAAATTTATGCGCCCCATTGGTCCTAATTCCTTGGAAACAAACAAAAACGTTTCTCTTCCGTAAGGTTAAAACAAAAACCTTGCGATACCACACATCTTCAGGCCCGCAAATATTTCAAGCACGAAATGGGCATACGAAAGAAAAACTCAACCTTAGACACAACGAGACGTCACTAACACTCGGAGAACTGTTTTTGTCAAGACTTTCCGAAACCGAATGCTCACCTTAAAAACAGTTTGTCCACGACTATAAAACATACACACCTTCTTAAACACGTATCCTTCGCGAAGGTTCAAAAACGATTATATCTACCAATAAGTTTATTGCTGATCACAACAAACTCTTAACGTCGAAAACAGAATAAGCCATCTCAAAGAGATAGCTCTCGAACACCCAGCACAAGGATAATAGCGCTATAAAAGAAATCCAAAATTTTGGTCAGCACTTTTAGGAGATTTAAAAATTTTCCTCGAAGAGATGCTCAATTCCTACCATACAAGTCACATAAGCCGAGAACATATCGCGGACTCTAAAGCAGAACATAATGAGGTCAAAAGCGATACAAGAAACGTAAGCCGAAGTAGTTATCGCACCCCCTAAAACTGTGATTAGACCTAGGTCTTACCTTAAACCCATCACATTGGTCTCTAATGTCTCAAGGCATGATATCGAAAATATACGAGGTCCTGAATGCATGTCTCTTTGCCATATCTAAGCGCTCTCAAAACTTTGGAAAACTTCTCAAACATCTCGAACGAGCAACGAATAAGACGATCCGCAAAAGAGTTGGGAGTGAGATGACAACTCGTATCCTTCTCTCTATACTTAACGAAAGTCCGAATCTACTTAAACTCTTTTCAAGTAAAAAACCTAGTTTATTATTTAAAAATGTCGCAAAGCGGCCGGGATCCAAAGCCAGACGCTGTCAGTCCCGAAAACATAAATTCGGCCACACTTGGCCAAAATAAACAGCTTATGAAGGTAGTCTCGGGGCCGACAAAGGTCTAATATACAATGATGTTGGCAGCAACATGCATGATAATCTCTACACAACACACAGCAAAACCATAAAGGTCCCACTGGAAAACATGAAGTAAGAACCTTAACTCCGGGACGAACTACGAACGACTTGATCCCTTCTACAAGGGTACGTAGGCAGCCTTCACAAGGCGCACCCCCAATCATGTTGCATTCCTCTTTTAGAAGAATAAGTAGACCACTATCAACGTAATTTTTCAACCTTACGATTCTAACGAGCTGGCGGGATAACTGTTGGGGTCAAAATCAGTCACGACAAAATCAACATAAAAAAATCCCCGAGAAATGTTCTCTTTGAAAAGAGAGAGATAATATTTTGAAAAAAAGAAGAGCAGGAAAATCAAAACCGAGTTTCGTATGGATCCCCAAGGAGGGTTCGCACGATAAGTCCTCGAGAAAGGTTACTCTAGGCCTCAGACAAATGGATCCCCGAGCATCGAAACAACGAAACAACTATAAGGCTCGATTGTCCAACTCACTGAACGGAAGAGTTGGCCAACCAAGCCATCCAACTCGCCAAACGAACGAGTTCGACCGCACGAGCCAACCAACTCGCCAGTTCGGTGAGTTGGATCGAGCAAGATGACCAACTCACTTATTAGGCGAGTTGGGTCGGAGATGCAATCTAACTCGCCCATTTGGCGAGTTGAATGCATCAATCCACTTTTATCCTGTCCTCGTAACTCCTTCCTTCGAAATTGGATCGAACTCGTTCTTGTTCTGTCTAGATCGGAATTAACGTTGGGATTTTACCGCAAGAACTCGTTTTCTTGTATAAAGTTTGAATTGATCGTGTAAAATGACAACAATTAACTAAACACCTAAGGTTGCATGCACTGTACAAAAAAATTCAAACGCTCGTCGGAATCGACGTCGTTTCAGAAGTGCTCTTTCGACAAAATCGTGAAAATGCTTAAGTCGAAAAATGGCCCGAGAAGGTCTAAAACTCGGCTAAAAGCCACTCGCGGTTTTACACAAAAAAAAAGAGTCCAATTGAAATGACGGTCTATATTTTATATTGCAGAAAGAGATAAATGTTAAGTTCGGAAGATAAATGTCAAGTTTCTAAGATAATGATGAAGATCGAGATAAAAAAGAATATTTCCGCGAAACGATAAACTCGACCTAGGGGCAAAAAAAGAAAGGGGGACCGATCCAGAAGGCATATATAAGGGGATCTAAAGCAAAAGGTGCAAGGATAAAAAGATTTTGACCTAGAGAAATTCTAGCTTAGAATAACTTAGAACTTAGGTGGCTAGAACAACATAGTTATACTCAGACGTTTCTCTATCTTTGTTCGACGATGCTGATTTCCTTAGACTCTACAACTCATTGCACTAGAAACCTTAAGCTTTATTCTCGACAAGCTTGGTTTCTATGACTGACACTCGATTACTAGACGAACTTGCTCTGGCAGTTCGATCTCTTGGTTCACTCTTGCAATTTAACTATGTCTGACTTGATTCTCGAAAGGGGTATATAGGCAGCATTTCTTAAGGTCCAGTCCCAAATCCTTCAAACTTTTTTCGTCTTTTTTTTGTCTATTGCTAAACGAGTTGCAGCCACACAGGTTTCTCTCGACATAGGTGGTAGAGCTAGCAAACTTAGTCTTGTTTTACTGCTTGTGTTATACAAATTCCTTTGTGATCCCGTTTGGAGACAAGCTTCATGTACGCTTTTGTCTCTAGAGCACTCGTACGCAAATTCGAAATAAATATCTATTGATTTCTAAATCCTTTTTGTTATTTTTTCATACTTTTCGCGTCTACTCGATTACTTGTCGTTGGCTCTCGCAGAGAATCTGGGACCTCATGAAAAGTTAGGGTTTCTTAACTTTCCTTAATTTACGAAAATCGACGGTGTGAATTTCGGTTCCCACAAATATGCTTTGTCGAATGAAATTACATTCTCCCTATTTCTTCTACACATGCATATGTCGTTCTCTATGTGAACCATCATTACCTTTGAAAAGTAATACAATTATCAAAATTTTAATTTACTTCTGATGCTTTAGGTATGACATCACTTTAGAAGGCTATATTACTCAGTTGGAGACGTCAGACATGTGATTGAGGTAAGAAAATAGAAACATCAAGATTCACTTGTGGCAGCAGTGATGAGAACTGAGAATGACATATTTTTGCTGATTAACGCCTTAATATAACATGTTGGCAGAAAATTCTTTGGTTTAAATCAATCATTCGACACTTAATTTTTTTCTAATTTAGTGATTCAACTCTTAACGCTTTCAAATTATACTTGTTTTGAACAATTTATAGATTGGCCACCCGTACTAAGTTGGTGACAGAGAGCAAGAACTCAACCCTGCACTAAATATCTTCAAACCATTAGGAAGTTTGTATATTTAATATACCTTTAATTAATGATTCCTTTTGCATATGTTAGTGTATTATTAAGAGCTGAAGCGCCAAACATATTTAATCTTACTCAGCTCTGAGACGCCAAAATAAGAAGCTTGAGGTAAAACTTTGGCAAAAGCAAGATCCACATGTGGCAGCAGTGACTAAAACTGAGCAATGACAATTTGGCTGATTATCATCTTTCTTTACAAAATGTAAAAAATGGTATCTTTCGATTACTCTTTACAATATTTAAAGTGAGAAGGAAAACTGAACTACATATACTCCAAAAGTGAATGAAACTGTTGGAGAAATCTGGCTTAGAACGCTGCGCTAAGCCTCTGCAAACTGCTGCTGGTAAGTTTGTATTTTAACTCATTTCAATATTTGATATACTTAAAATTTGTTTATTAAATTCTCAAAATGTCAATATTAACGTGTATTTTAGCGCATTTTAAGGAATTTTTATGAACTGAAGTTCATAGCGCTGGGTAATTACATTACATTTAAGTTTAGTTTATAAAGTAAATTAGTAAATTATATTAGACATTAATTTTTCATGTACTAAGGAGTACCTTTTGATTGAATCTTATACACTTTAGGTGAAAACAGTAGAAAGATACTTACACTTATAAAGTAGTACAAGTGGAGACTCTTGGGCGTCTATTAAGGAACTCTAAGTCCTAGTTCTTCAACATCGCCTCCACATGGATCATACTTTTGTGAAGGCCTATGAGCATTATGTTTTCGTTACTTCTTCATTCTGATCCCGTTTGTATCTAAACATTGTATTTGACTGTTTATTTATTCAACGTCCAGATCAGGCGTTTACTAGCAACAGTCTCTGAACGGAGAAGCTTATGAGTTTTTTGGTACCATGAAACAAATTCATCTTTTTCATTTAGATCTTATTTGTATCTAAATATTTCATTTGATTTTTTTTAATTATTCAGGTTCTGAGATCAGGGGTGTACTTGCAACCAGTCTCTGGACAAAGAAGCTTATGAGACCATGAAACATGTTCATGTTCTTTATGTTGGTCTCATACCAGCAACTCTTTGACAAATACTTTTCGTCAGATGTGTTTGCTTGTGCCTATTATGAACTAGAAGTCAGAAAATTCATGCTTACTTAGCCTAGCTTTTGAAGAACAAGTTCAGTATAAGACTCTCCAGCAAACGTACTTCGGATGGCATAAAATTTGATGAATTACGTGCTGAGTTAATTACTATATAAGGTTTCACTTAATCACTTAACCATTCATAAAGGACGTGTTGTACTTGTATTTTCTACTCTTTTGCTACATCTAACATTCATGAAGGATGTTGTGTTGTACTTGTATTATTTCCTCATTACTGATCATCTATTCTTTTGATTAATCTAACACTTTAGGTGAAAATTAGTAAATCAGATGAGGTCTGCCTTAACAAGTATTAAATAAATAATTATATTGTTGGAAAAAACGAATGAAGCCAGACAAAGGTTAAACTGACAAAGAAAATGGAAATATCAAGATTCACTTGTAGCAGGAGTGATGAGAACTGGGCAATGACATTTTTGTTGATTAGCACCTTAATGTAACATGTTAGCAGAGAATTCTTTGGTTCAAAAATCAGTCATTCGATTCTTAACCTTTTCTAATAAAACTTGTTTTTGAGATCTTGTTGTTTACTTGACACCACGAAACAAGTTTATGTTTCATGTATGTGGCCAAATATTTTTCATTAGACATGTTTGCATGTAGTTCATCTTTGATACCTAACTTATGACTATTACTAACTGGCAGTTGGAGATTCATACTTACTTTCTTAGTTGTTGTTGAACTAATTTGGATGCCAGAAAATTGAAAGAATTACCTGTGTTCTTTTAGTTACGAAGAAAATAAGAGTATATAAGGTATCACTTCATCACTTAACCATTCATGACGTTGTGTTGTACATGTATTGTTGCCTCATAGTTGTTCATCTATTCTTTTGATCAATCTAACATAATGTATATGCTTATTTCGCAGATCAAACTTCGTGAAAGATAACCTCTAGAGCTCCATCATCTAGTTTCCAAACACATTGCATGCATTCGTAAATTCATGCATACGTTCATATATACATTATGTATTCATGCATATGTTATTCTTTAATTATTTGTTTCGTTTCATTGTTTCCTTCACCGATTCTTACATGCTTAACCTATTTTCTTGCTTAATTTTGTTTACTTGATTGCTTGTGTTTTTCTGAATAACTTGTTTTCTTTCTTTTTTGCTTGTGTTTTCTGAATAACAATCTCAATATTTGTGGCTACCACAAGATTTGTCATAGCCGAAAGCAAACCTTTCATTCCAACAATATGTAGGGCATTCGATCCATCTTCTTTCCCCCCAATAAGGATTCCAAACCAAAAGCCTACCTCTGATGCTGCTTATGGTGTTTCTTATATACATGGTAGTAAACTGTTGGAGACAAAGACATGAGATAGACATAGTGTTTGATGGGAGGATTCGAACTCTGGTATGGGTAAATGAACTATAGTTATTTAGCCACTATACTACAAACACATTTAAAAAAATGTAGCGACTAAATAAATATTCTCTAGCGGATGCAAGCCCATACTTCTTTTGCTTGAGTCCAGGGCCGACTCTGCAAATAATCCATAGAAGCCCCCATGATCAAGATACACCTTTTCTCTTGCTGATGATGATGCTTTGTCAATGTGCTTATTGGCAAATCTCTCATCTTTAGATAAAAGAACGTTCCAGTTTTTGCATGTTGATCACACTGCTCCAATAGATTTCACTGGAACCTAGAGTGAATCTCCTCCACCAAATGTCGTGGAAGATTTGTTATTGTCATCATCATATTGTTCCAAGTTTCAAACCTTTTTTTTCTTTGTGTGTGCTTTTTTCTCGACTGGTTGTCGATACATTGTTATTAATAGCACAAAAATCCTAAAACTTAGCAAAATATATATTGAGAATGTTAGAATGTGTCAAGATTTTAAAACCATTTAATCCAACCAAATATTTTATTATTCGATTAGTGACTTTAGATCATGATTTAAAATTCATTATTATTAGATTTTATATTCGTAAGACATGCATATCATAGATTTGAAATCTGATGTTATTAAATTAAGAAATTAAAACTTAAAATTTTAAATATTTGGGAAAAAACTAAAACATTCTCCTTTACACCGTATTATTAAGTGAAATGAACTTTTAGCCTAAAATCAATTGACGTCCTTTGTATATACTTCATTTCTTTCAACTCCGATGTTGGACATTGTCCCTGATACACACCAAACTCAATCTTATTCCTAATGCAAATCTAAAATTCACTCAATGGTTCTAATAACAATCAAGTTGCTCTTGTTTAACCAAAGATAGATTCATATTACCTGCACCAATAAAGTGAAAGCACGGAAGAAGAGGATACAAACTTCTCCCTTGTATGATCAGCAAAGTAAACAAAAAAAAAATCCTTTTGTGATTCTATAACCATACCAATAAGTATTTCCTTCGTAGACAAGTCAGGTGGATTACACAAAATAAATGTTATTCATGCCAAGAGTGGTATCATGAACCCTCCATAAACTAGATCTCAAATTGTAGATTTGTAATGTTATGACATGAAACACCTTTGAGCCTAAGGCATGTGATAAAGCAAATCCATGTCCAAATAATAGAGACATCTCCTTCAATAATACAACTCAGGTCAGGTCAGATTATTCACACGTGCGAACCGAGTATCCACGCACGTGCCAGCATTACAGTAACAACATCCTCATGGAATTGATTATTACACACAAGAAAGAAAGACGCAACCTTTATCGATCCCACGACGTCTTTGCTTTCTCCAGTTTCTCGGATCTGGGGGGATCGTAATCAGAGAGGATCATCGTCAATGGAGTCGATACTGGCACGCGCCTTGGAGTATACTCTCAAGTATTGGCTCAAATCATTCACCAGAGATCAATTCAAGCTTCAAGGCCGTACCGCTCAGCTTTCTAATCTAGGTCCTGCTTCTTCTTTAGTAATGGGTTGAGTTTCATTGAGGGAAAGATTGTGCCTTTATGATTCAGATTCTGTGTGTGTGTGTGTGGTTGCAGACATTAATGGGGAAGCTATACATGCCAGTATGGGTTTGCCACCAGCTCTTAGTGTCACCACTGCTAAAGTTGGAAAATTGGAAATCATGGTCTGTTGTTGTGTTCTGACTCTTTGGTTTTCTCATTGAATCTGTACATCTTAGTTTGTTCTTGAGTTGATTTTGTTGGAACTATAACTCTATTATCATTGTGTATATCTCTAGTTTCTCTACCTTTTACTAAATGTAGCTTCAGGATTGGTATAGAACATGGCTTTGGCTTTAGGATAGTACGAATTTGACTATTTAGGCAGGAATTGTCGGTGGGATTGTTATGGCTCTGTTGATTTTGATGGAACGTGATGCATTTTCCACTTTTACCAGATATAGAATATAGATTTAAGATTCTGACTAACTAGTAACATAGCTTGGTTTTGTGACGGTTCGTAAGTAATTGTGACTTTTTAAGTGGATAGGTAGATAAGTAATCATACTTGTTTAAGAGTTTGATGTAGAATGCTATTAAACTGAAAAGTTGTTCTGTTTTCTGTTAATGTTTGTCATCTCTCTTGTTCTCCACAAGCATTAATTTATTTTTTTCTTTCACTCTTCTGCTCAAATAGCTTCCGTATGTCAGTAATGTGCAAACGGAGCCTATAGTTGTGCAGATCGATAAACTCGATCTTGTTCTTGAAGAGAATCCTGATGCTGATGTAACAAAGGGTCCAAGCAGGTAGGAGAACCTTCCTTCATCCTGCAGCCTTCATCTGTTTTGCTTCTATTCAGCCTTCATTGAGACTTGCTATATTTCTCAGAAATTTATTGAGCCTTTGATATTTTTTTTATTTTCAGTGCTCAGTCTCCTACCGCCTCTGGAAAAAGTAACGGTTATGGATTCGCTGACAAGGTGAAGTATCTCTGCTACTTGGTCAATATTTTCAAAAATATATGATATAGTCCATAAAAGCACGGAGGCAGTAGTAGTTTTCTACTGATTCAAATTGTCCAGCCTCTTCTAGTTGTTGTTTTGTGATTTAGGAGCCGCCAACTATCATCATGGTAGTACCATGTGCCACAATATTGGCATATTGCTGATAATGTTTTGGCCACCATCTGTTTTTGAGTCTTAGTAAAAAAGCAAGACTGAAATTGAAAAAATGAAGTTATGGTTTTATCGCTTTTGTAGTTTGGTAGGTTGTTTTGTGCATTGTTCTCTTTGGTCTTTCTTGTACATATGGTTGAATACTAGTTAAGCATATAATCTTGTTGTTTTCTTGGAGCTAGCAATCATGTCAATTTGCCGGAGTGTCTTTCTTCGGATTATAGTTCTATTCATTTTCAACCCAGAGGCGACATTGCACTTAATCTTTTCTTATGTTGATCAGATTGCAGATGGAATGACTTTACAAGTTAAGGTGGTCAATCTTCTTCTTGAAACAGGTGGTGGTGCCCACCGTGAAGGAGGGGCAGCGTGGTAAGTTGTTTTTACTTATCCATTGTTTCTAGCAGTTAGAAATTTAGCTTTACGTCTATGGGTGTTGGAATCTCGTTCTTTGATGCATAAACCTGGTTATTACTTTTAATTACTGCAGTTAGTTTATGAGTTTCACATTCAACATGCCTTGTAAATGAATTGGATTGTTGCTATTGTATGTCTGATTTCTTATACTTTGTATCTAGGGCTGCTCCTCTGGCATCTATTACAATACGCAACCTTGTTCTGTACACCACTAACGAGAGTTGGAAGGTGAGCGCTGCGAGCATGATGTAGAAAAATCTCTTCTGGAAGAATTAGTACTTCTTAAATCTGAGTAAATTATCATTTACAGGTTGTAAATCTGAAAGAAGCAAGGGACTTCTCTACGAATACAGGATTTATTTATTTGTTTAAGGTATAAATGCCTTGTCCTTGATACTATATTTTCCATGTCTCTTGGTTTCCAAACTACTTTATTCCTTCTTGATAATCATCTTTGAAGATAAATTTATTAAAATGTTTTGTTTTTTTTTTACCTGTGATGCATACACTGTCCTTATCAGAAACTTGAATGGGAAGCTTTATCGATTGATCTTCTGCCACATCCTGATATGTTCACTGACGCTAATTTAGCCCGTTCTGAAGAAGAAAATCTCAGAGATGACGATGGTGCAAAACGAGTTTTCTTTGGCGGAGAACGCTTTCTAGATGGAATTTCTGGCCAAGCACATGTAAACATTTGTTTCTGATTTCATTTTACTTGCATATTGTATTAGGATGCTTGAAGGCATTTAATGTTTTGGTGCGTAAATCGTTAGCCTTGATGGTGCCCTCTTGTTTAGATCACAGTTCAGAGAACAGCACTAAACAGTCCACTTGGGCTTGAAGTTCAGTTGCACATTCCAGAAGCTGTTTGTCCAGCGTTAAGTGAACCAGGTTGGAACACTCTCTCTTCCTAGTTTTCAGAATGCTGTTTGGCCGATATGGATAACTAAGCCTACCTATTATTCTTGGGAATAGGGTTACGCGCTCTTCTCCGTTTTCTAACTGGAATGTATTTATGTCTAAACCGTGGAGATGTGGATCCAAAATCTCAGCAGGTCTTAAAATTTCATATTCCCTGTGGATCTTTATAAGGAAAAGTTTGATATGAAATCTTTTTCTCACTCTTTAATGGTATGCCTCAAGCAGTCTGCTGAAGCAGCAGGACGGTCTTTAGTCTCTGTTCTTGTGGACCATGTGTTTCTTTGCATTAAAGATACCGGTTAGTTTCTGTATATGCTTAAACTGAAATATCATTTACTTGGCCGGGCTACTCACCTGTTAAATAAGAGTAAAGCTTTGCATGGAACCATTACTCTTGTTTTCTGTTTTAACTTTTACCACTCTTCATGGCTTTTCAGAATTCCAACTGGAACTACTTATGCAATCACTCCTCTTTTCTCGGGTATGTTCAAACTGATTTGTAGATTTTTAGCTAGTAACTTTCATGATATTGTTTCCTGCCAGTATATACATTGAAACTTTCTCAGTTCTGAAAATCGTAAATCAAATTTCAGGAACTTTAGTTTGTCTGGTTTTACTGTATACATGTATAAGTGTAGTATGATTTGGAACATGAAACACACATTATCTATTGGATTCTGGACGAAGGTGTTCCATAAGGAAATTAGGGGTCCAGACTAGATTTGCTCCCTCATTAAAATAGTTCTAATAGTTAATATAACTACATTTGATAGGTTTGACAATAAACTATATTTCTCTTCCATTGATGTTAGTATGTTATGTTCACTAAAAGTTAAATCTTCTCGCAGGATTAAGTGCAGTTCATCATTCTGAGAATTTTTATGAATTATATCTTGTTATATGGCTCTGAAATCTGACATCGGTAGCCGTGTATGCCTGCAGGCCTGTGTTTCGGACGGAGAGTCAGCCAACTTTCTGACTAAGATTTTGATTGGTGGACTATTTTTAAGGTAAATAGCTCGGACCAAAATCTGTGATTAGAGTTTGTCTAAAGCTTTTTTTGTTTTTAAGTTCAAATTGGTTCCTGTTATCGTATAAATAAATTTATCACCACATACATTTGCCAGTTAAGTGAACTATTTGATATAAGAGTTCTGCCATTATTGCTCATGGTTGCAATTCAGGGATGCTTTTTCCCGCTCTCCTTGTGCTCTTATCCAACCATCTATGAAAGCTGCTGCTGAAGACCTTCCAGTTCCCGACTTTGGTATATATAATTCTGGACTGTATTTTACAGCAGAAGTACTCTTTTGTGATTCCTGTCAATTGTTGAACATCCTTATGCTGATCTATTTTCCTTCATACATTTGGGGCAGCCAAGAACTTTTGCCCTGTCATATATCCACTGGACAACGGGCCGTGGCAATTAATTCAGGATGTACCCTTGATCTCCTTACACTCTCTTCAGGTCAAGCCATCCCCAAAACCCCCACACCTATTCTCGAAGACTGTTATCCAGTGCCAACCACTCATGGTATGTTTGTGTATATAAAAAGAAATCAAAATTCTTCTCTCCTCAACAAAATGCTCACCATTTTCCTGTAATCTTTCCAGGTTCATCTTCAGGAGGAAGCTTGTTTAAGGATCTCTTCTTTTTTGGCTGATGGCATAGTTGTGAACCCTGGTGATGTTTTGCCAGATAATTCCGTTAACTCTCTTCTTTTCACCCTCAAAGAGTTAGATGTTTCTGTTCCATTAGACATGAGTAACTTGGAAGACTCAGCAATCAGAGAAGATCTTTCAACAAAAAAGGTATTCGCTGGAGCAAGGCTTCATATTGAAAACTTATCTTTTGCGGACTCACCTACCCTGAAAGTTCGGCTACTAAACCTGGAGAAGGATCCTGCTTGCTTCTGTCTATGGCCGGGACAACCTATTGACGCCAGCCAAAAGAAATGGACAGCTGGAGTCTCACATTTTAGTTTGGCTTTGGAAACATCTCCCAACTCTAATGAACCTCAGGGCTCTCGTGGTCTGGAAATGGGTTTATGGAATTGTGTTGAAGGAAAAGACGTGTCTATAGAAGTTGCTATGGTATCTGCGGATGGGAAGCCACTGATAACAATTCCTCCTCCTGGTGGTATTGTTCGCATAGGAGTTGCTTGTGAGCAATATATTTCGAATGCTTCAGTGGAACAGTTGTTTTTTGTTCTGGACCTCTATTCTTACTTTGGTAAGGTCAGTGAAAAGATATCGATTGTTAAAGAAAGCAAACGCCAGAATATTGTTTCTTTGTCTGGAGGGTTGTTGGAGAAGGTTCCTAGCGATACTTCTGTAAAGTTAGCTTTGAAGGATCTGCAGCTGAAATTTCTCGAGTCTTCCTTTACTAGTACTCAGGACATTCCACTCGTTCAGTTTCTTGGCAAAGATCTTGTTGTGAAGGTAACTCATAGAACCCTTGGAGGCGCTATTGCAGTATCCTCCAACATATACTGGGAAAATATTGAGGTAGATTGTGTAGATACCGAGGTACAACAAGAAAATGAGAATAACTGTAATGGCCACTTAGTTGGCTGTAATGGGTCAACCCCACTGAGACGTGTCTTTTGGATTGTCAACGGAAGACATGATGGGCATAGTGGCAGCACTATTGCGACGCCTTTTCTTGACATAAGCATAACAAATGTGATTCCCCTCAGTGAAAAGGATATGGAGTGCCACAGTTTAAGCATCAAAGCTTGTATTTCAGGCGTACGTCTAGGAGGAGGAATGAACTACACTGAAGCTCTTTTACACAGATTTGGAATTCTGAGCCTTGATGGTGGTCCAGGAGAGGGTCTATCTAGAGGGTTAGAGCATTTATCTTCTGGGCCTTTGTCAAAACTTTTCAAAGCATCTATTGTTGATGACAGGAAACAAGGTATTGGAATAGACCTCTTTATCACTAACACCCTTATCATTGTTCATGTGAAAGTATCATATATGCAGATTGTTCTTATTTACAGCTTCAACTCCACTAACCATTATTGCTAACATATGCATCTAGATGGAGCTCCAGGAAGTGAGAACGGAGATAGTTTCGCACATTTGGGAACGCCAGATGACATTGATGTCTCCATTGAGTTAAGAGACTGGTTGTTTGCTTTGGAGGGCAGAGAAGGTGTGGCAGAAAGGTGGGGGTCTATCGATGATGAATATATTGGAAGGGAAGAAAGGTGTTGGCACACGAATTTCCGTACTTTCCAAGTAATAGCCAAGAGTACACCAAAGCTTGTGGATCCAAATGTGACAGAAACCAAGTATGATGCTCACAAATTTCCTGTAGACTCAATTATTGTAAGTATCTGTACACCTTCTTTTCTCCACATCTCATTTCCTTTGCTGAACTTTCTGGGGTTAATGATAACTAATTCATCTTGAGGGCGAGTTTGGTCATCTTTAAAAATATCATATGTAACTCTCAGAGCTGCCTTTATCTTCCCGGTGTCTTACACAGTTACATTCTTGAATGCAATAGTGACTGTCAACCTTTAGGTTACTGAGCCTTTTATATTGCATTTGTAAAATGCATTATAGGTCAATGTGGAAGGTCTACAGACACTGAAGCCTCAGATGCAGAAAGAGACCATTCCAAATGGACATCATGAAAATGGTCACCTGCCTGGAGGGGTAAACATTGAAGCTAATATTGTAGCATCTGAAGACAAATCTGGTCATGATGACACGTTGAGCTGGGTGGCAGAAAGTCTGAAATTCTCTGTTAAGCAACCTGTAAGTGAGGCTGAGCTCATTGCTTTTTTCCTTATAGAAAAGCAGATTTTGTAATATAGTTTTTTTTTTTTCTCACTTGTTCTTTCTCCTGCAGGTTGAAGCAGTTGTTACAAAGGACGAGCTGCAACATCTGACATTCTTGTGCAAATCTGAAGTTGACTCGATGGGTAGGATAGTCGCAGGCGTTCTACGCGTGCTGAAGCTTGAAGATTCTGTTGGACATGCAGCTCTAAATCAACTAAGCAACCTTGGTACACTTAATCTCAAACTCCCCTGCTTCTATATTAAGAGAATAGCTTTAACTTTCTCCAGTTCTTGAAGTTTATCGACCCCACGTTGCAGGAAGTGAAGGTTTTGACAAGATGTTCTCCCCAAAAGCGAGCAGAGCAGGCACTCCCAAAAGCTCACCTTTTGCTGCATCATCAGATTCAATGAGGGAAATTTCTTCACGTGCAGACCTGGTATCTACCATTTCTTCCATTGAAGAAGCATCAGTGGAGTTAGAGGCCAAGTGTTCAGCTCTAGTTTCTGACCTCAGCGTTTCAGAGTCAGAAACTTCGGCAAAACACATCAACGACCTGAAGCAGAAACTTGAAAGCTTGCAGAGCTTGATGGCTAAATTACGAACCCAAATCTAAAAGTGAAGCAGAGGAGCTAATTCTTTAATGTATATAGCATATACAGAGATGTGAGAACCAGTACTTGAAGCGGGAAAGTTTTGTATTCTAATTACGTTCAGAAACTATATTTGTGTATGCTCTGTTTTTGCAGTTCTTAAAGATAAAGTTTTGAGATTTACCAGAAAAGCTCTGTTTTTGCAGGTCTTAAAGATAAAGTTTTGAGATTTACCAGAAAAGCTCTGTTTTCTAGTGTACTGTCTTTGTTATTGATATTAATCACAATGAATCTTGGTGACAGTTAGTAAAAAGGTTAGCTTAACGTCTTTCCAGTGATGGCTGCTTATGGGGAGAATCTGATACTTTCGAAACCATACTTATTAGACCCTTCCTTGTACCTCAAGGCTCTCAAACTATGCAGCTACCAAAACGTCGAGAAACAGTTTGTGCTGATCCATGGGAACTCTGTGACAAATGGGTTCGTCTCCAATCTCCACTTAAACAACAGTTTGATGAACCTGTATGCAAGGCAAGGAGATGTGAAACACGCACGTAAACTGTTCGATAGAATTCCTAAGAGAGATGTTGGTTCTTGGAGAGTTATGATCTCGGGATTTTCTCGATGTGGTTATCATCGGGACGCGTTGCTGTTGTTTAGACAGATGCGTCGGGAAGGTGTTAGGGCTGATCGGTACATTTATGGGAGTGTTTTGAAGTCGTGCAAAGATTTGGGATGCCTGAGAGAAGGTATGCAGATACATGGTTGTGTGGAGAAAGGCAAATTTGCAGGGAACTTAGTTGCGAGGAGTGCATTGCTTTGTCTTTATGCTAGGTGTACGAAGATGGAGGATGTTCGTCTTCTGTTTGATTCAATGAAACAAAGGGATCTGTTGTCTTGGAATATAATGATCAATGGGTATACCTTCTCTGCGCAGGCAGACACTTCCTTTGGTCTGTTTCAGTTGATGCTCGTGGAAGGTAATCTATACTCATCTCTTCTTTCTACATCTTTCCACACGTCTGCGACTCAGTTTGGTTAACTAGCTTCTTGTACTGTGTTTTATGTCAGGGAAGAAACCAGACTGTGTTACCTTTGAGAGCCTCTTCAGAGCTTCTATTCAAGTCAAGTGTTTTGAAATGGTTAGTGAATTACACGGATTTACGATCAAGATGGGTTTAGAGAGATCAACTGCACTGATTAGGTCTCTGATTGATGCATATGGGAAGTGTGGTAGCCTTGTCAATGCTAGGAAACTGTTTGAGGGGCCAATTAGAAGAGACTTAATCTCTTGCACTACTCTAATTACAGGTTTTGCTCAGCAGAACCACTTCACAAGTGATGCTTTTGATATCTTCAAAGAGATGATACTGATGAGAACTCAGATGGACGAGGTTGTAGTGTCTTCAATGCTTAAACTATGCATTACCATCGCTTCAATATCTATTGGAAGACAGATCCATTGTTTCGGGTTAAAATCCTCCCAAATCAGATTTGATGTTGCTTTGTGTAACTCTCTGATAGATATGTATGCAAAGTCCGGGGAGATTGAGGATGCAGTTCTTGCTTTTGAAGAGATGGAAGAGAAAGATGTGAGATCATGGACCTCTTTGATCTCAGGATATGGAAGACATGGTAATATAGAGAAAGCAATTGATCTTTATAACAGAATGGAACATGAAGGGACCAAACCTAATGACGTCACGTTTCTTGCTCTCCTCTCTGCTTGTAGCCATACAGGAGAAACCGAACTTGGCTGGAAGATTTTCAACACAATGATCAACAAGTATGGTATCAAAGTTCGAGAAGAGCACTTATCTTGCATAGTAGATATGCTTGCACGCGGTGGCAACTTGAAAGAAGCTTATGAACTGATAAGAAGTAAAAATGGCATTACAAGTCTTAGCTCATCAGCATGGGGAGCTTTTCTTGATGCATGCAGGCGTCATGGGAACATGGAACTCAGTGAAGTAGCAGCTGCACAGCTTCTGAGTATGGAACCAAAGAAACCGGTCAATTACATTAATTTGGCAAGTGTATATGCAGATACTGGTGATTGGGACAATGCTTTGAAGACTAGAAAGCTTATGAAAGAGAGTGGTTCTTGCAATAAAGCTCCTGGATACAGCATTGTGTATTGAACAAAGACTATATAAAGGTTCTTAAGATGCAAACGTTTTAACACCAAAGTGAAGTTATTGAGACTATAAATAGCATCTTAAGGTTCAGGGAAAAGCAACAAACTTTCCCAAATTGTAATATGATAAATATATATGAGTTACAACAAGACAACATATATCTTCTTCCTCCAGATTCCTAATCCATCAGTTTCCTAGAAGACTCAGTTTGCTACTTGGTAATCACGTCCCAACGCCATATGGTCCCGTCCTCGCAGGCAGCAAGAATTGTGCTACAATGTCATGGAAAGAAACGGAGTGTGTAAGGAATCATGAAGCTTTCAATGCATTGGTGAGACAGAAGATGAATATACCTTCCATCAAAGGACATAGCGGTTTGCCTGATCACACATTTGGATTGATTGTGTGACAACCTATTTAACAACAGAGAGTCATGTCAAGAATATAACAAAGACACCAAAGTTAAGAATAACTATTTGATTCAAAGATCAAAGATTGTGTCTGAAGAGGGAATATACTCACTTTGTAATCAAAACAGGAGGGCAACTTCTCAAGTCCCAGACAAAAATCTTTCCTTCCTGGTTCCCTGAGAAGTTATAACCAAGTAGCCACAAATGTTCCATAAAATTTGGTAAGAAGATTTTGAAGTTTATAGTTTAATGCAGATTGGTAATATAGAGAGCTTTCTGATCACACCTATTGCAAGAGAACTGAGATGGAAGTCGCAAGAGAACTTAATAAACCAGATATCAGACATTGGAACCGGGTATCTTTGTAGAACATCTGAAGTACCCTGCAAAACAACAACACAACTTCAGTCTTGTAACATTTGTGATTAAATGAATGAAATGAGATCCTAACCTCTCCAGGAGAGTTCTCTTTCAGTTGTGGTTCCCACAACAAGATCTCGTTGTCAACACTCTGAATCAGATATATAGAACATAAGAGTGTAACAATAGCTTACTCCAACAAAATAAATCATCTTTATCTAACTTGACTCACTAACCTTTGAAAGGATAAAATCACCAAACCAACGGTTACAATCTACATAGTTTGTATGAACTGAAGCAGTGAATACCTACATGCACACAGAAGTAATGTTATAAACAAAGAGCATCAATACTTTGTTACAAGACGAGTAAAACGAAAATACTTACAGGGAACTGTACGAATTTTGTGGGGAACTTTGATGGATCATCCGTCCATGTGTATGACTTCTCAACATATGTCCAAAACTCTGAAAGCAGTCAAATAATAAGATCATACAAGCCGTTTTTCTCAAAAGGTTTCAGCTAATGGAAGATCATTTCACTGCATCGTTACCTTTCATGGACCATATCTTAATAGTGGTGTCCATACCACAACTAGCAAAACGGTAAATCTCAGTGGGATGAAAATCCTACAAAGTCAAGAGATGGTTACACTTTAACAATCAGAGAACTGTTTAAGGGAATATATTGGTACGGCTTACCACACTTAGAACTTCGTATCGGTGACCTCCAGCTCCAGCAAATATCAAAATACATATCCCAGTTTCAACATTCCACAACCTAACAGATTCATCCTGATTCAATCAATAGTAAAGAGCTCTTAATCATCAACAAATAAATCAATGATAGGACATCATAGAGAAAACAAAAAGCCAAGAGGGATACCTTGCTAGCAGTAATCACAAGCTGGGGTTTCAGAGGTTGTGTCCTGATTTCGTTCACTGAATCCCCATGCCCCACAAGGCTCTGCGCATATGCAAGCACAGATTATACAACATACAACATCCATAACTCCTTCATGAAATTCTAAAGCTAATAAAATATGCAATGATACCTTATGAATCTTTTCATTGTTGACGTCAATAACTCTGATTATGCCTTTCACTCCTCCAGCCACAACAAACGGGTTCCCCTTAACGCCGCACGCCCAGCTTACAGTGTAAAACGACTCCTCCTTCTGATACTCCAGAGCACATAGACAAATGGCCTCGAATGAAACTTTTTATAACATGGAAAAGATAGTAAACTATATAATATGTTTACATCCTTACATCTTCATCAACATATGATTGCAATGCAGATATGGCACCATCTTCAAGACAATTGTACAGCGTAATCTACATAATAAGAGTCACACACCAATGGCAATAATGAGATCCATGACTCAGCAGCTCAGTAAAGGTTAAGTGAAACTAAGAGAGAGCAATCAAGTTTATTAGATAATGAAGCCATAAAACTCCAGCTATGAAACCAAGATAGAGAGCAATCAAGTTTGTTTAGGTAATGAAGCCATAAACTTTCACATAAAAGTTTCAATTTTTACATGTATATGCCCTTTAAGAAGGAACCCATCAAGCAAAGTTTCAATTTTTCCGACAAGTGAACCGACACCATCTCAAAACAGCAATCACAAACCCAAAAATCAGACAAATAAGAAGATTTCTATAGGGCAAATCGATCTCCATCAAAATCTAAACAGACCCAGAACAATAAAGGAGAAAACTTTACCCGATTACCACCAGCAGTGACGAAGACATTGAAGAAACGAGAATCAAGGAAGTTAAAAACAACAGCATACAGAGGCTTCTTCCCTTCTTGAATCCTATTGGTCACTTTGTAAGATTTCTTGTTCGATGGAGTCAAAGACCCAACAAGTGATTCGTTCCCTAAAGCTATCTTCGACATCTCTCTCTCTCTCTCTTGCACACTGTTTCTCTAGTTTAAGCTCACAAGTTTCATGCAACAACAAGCCTTTGTAAGTTTCGCTAGTTATGGGTTTTCCGAAGTTACTGTTACTTTTAGATTTGACCTTACGACCAAAACTTATTTATTGACCAGACAAGCAAAAAGATAGCAAAGTTTGGTAAGAAAATCGGAATTAATATATTTATTTAAAGAAAAATATCTCAATTAGCACTAACAATCGACTAAATGAAAGAATATTTAAGTATAACATATTTAGATTATGATAGAATATAATTTTTAATTAAAACAGACCAATCCATTTTTTACAAGTTTTGATTTAATTGGTTGAATACAAAATATTGACTGTAAACTACTATATTAATCTTGATAACATATAATTCCTTTAAAAAACTATTTTACAAATCTTTTTACAAGGTATTTTTTATTACAAGATGTTTCCCAAAAAATATCACATTGAATGAGTTAGAAGTCAAAATCAAAATGAACAATTAGAACATCATTAACGCTCAATAAATGGGGTATCTTAGAGGATGGCCCACATGAAACACGAAAACCGTCATTTAAGTGGATTAAATAAGAAACGGTTGTTGCTGGTTTTCTGCACTATTAGCGGGTTTCACCAATACGTGGCGGTCCGCGATTTGGTGTGTTTATTAATTTTTTTTAGGCAAAAGTAAAAAAAAAAAATTGAAGAGACTCTTGCGATAAAGATGACCTTATGTATAAGAGGATATATAAAACATTTTTACTGTCAACAATGTATAATACTCTCATTGTCTCCAACAATTGGTTAATTTTCAGTACGCTTGAAACATAAGAGCACGAGTACACAAGTGAAAAACTGTTAATTTAGAAAGCTATTTAATTCTCACTACATCAGTAAAATGCCAGAAAATCTCATGGATAAAATTTTAAGAGATTATGACATTTTCAAATGAACTTCACTACAAAAATCTTAGAATGTTCTAACATGGTAAAGACACAACCAGTTCTACACCTTTTGCAAAATATTTCGTATTTACAGTAGTTAAATGCCCTAAGTTTGTTAGGTAGATCAGCGATACGACGGAAGTTCCTTATTCTAGCGCAGTTGGATATTTGATATATGCAATGGTATGTACTAAATTGGATTTAGCACAAACAATTCGTAAAATAAGTAAGTATATGTCTAATCTTAATAGAAATCGTTCTCAAATGGATTCTACAACACTTACGAAGAGCAAGTGATTATAAGTTTATATTTGGAGGTCAAAAGTGAGGTTTTTGTAGATTCAAATCATGGTGGAGATCCAGAAGATTAAGTACATGGTATTTTTTAACTCTTGCATTAGTACAAAGATTTGGAGAGTAGTACAACAATTTATTGTAGCAATGTCCACTATGTAAGTAAATATATGATACTTGGAGAAGCAGTTTGGGTACAAAGATTTGTATCTGATTAGGAGTTGATCAAGGAAGTGTTTAACTATACTATGATAGGCCAAAGCATTGTGTTTAGCTAAGAATCAAATATATCATGTAAAGACGAAGAACAAGCTATTATAAGGTTTCATAGGATAAAGGAGTTAGCGGTCTTTTTTATAGGAAAAATACATACATTGTAAAAAATGTAATTGACATATTGACCAAGTCTATTACAACAAACAAAATTCAAGATTACTTGGATTTTTTTCCATGCTGGCTGATGCTAGAAGCAAACTGCCGATCACAAAATACTCGGAATTTATTGGTAGATATTTAAAAAAGTTACTATAATAACTACGTTGGCAATTACAAAAACATGTTAGGTCATCGGAACAAGATTATGTAGTCAGAAAAAAGATCTTAATCCTAAAAATTTATAGAAAACCCTAGAAACATTATTAATCTAAAGTCATGAGTCGGGAATGAATGTGTTTCTTATTCTCTAATTAAACCTATATATACATGCATAGTTTTTTCTCTTATTTTTATTTATAGATATAATTATATTGCACCAACCTGAACCTAAGATGAGTCCATTGATTGGTAAAGGAAGGATTAATAACAAGAGAGATTGGATATGTTTAACATGTCTTGACTTTTTGCTTTCATTGTATCGCCAGGATTTTTATAAATTGTTGATCATATTAGTGAAGCACACACAAAAGGCCAAATACAAATCCAACATTGCACAATACAAGTTCATAAAACCCATATAATCAGGGATTATTAGCGAGTTTGGGTTCATATTTTTATGTTTGTTGTTATATCATCAATGTGAACAACTTTTGGATTCAACAAATGAAGGATTAGCAACAATTGATCAATACCAAAACTGTGGAGGATATTAGTGATTGCCTAAAATTTTCTATGATTGCCTAAAATTTTGAAGCTGAGTTTGTTTGGCCTATTTAAGCTGTGGAGTGTCTCAACAATATTCACCAAAGAAAATTCAAATTGGAAACACATGCCGACAAGTCTGAGAGACGAGTCTTTCATCTACATATATACATAAGAATAGATTAACGAGAGATAGCTACATACAACATGGTAAAAATTAAGGGTATGATTGTAAACAATTCGAAGGAGCAGTAAGTATTCTTTGGATATGCAGTCCTGATCACTACGTAAAAACATAAACAAATGATATTTGGCATTCCAATTTTCCAAATGCTTTTGTCTGTTAGGCTTTGTCTGGAACATCGATCGAACGCTAATAACAACAATAATTTACAGCCCCGACGGATAGGTAACGCTCCGGTCTCAGGAACTCAAACTCTCGAACTCTCAGTTTCGTCATAGTAATCTTCACGTATGGTCCTAAGACTATACGAACTTGGCATAAATACCCATCAACCCCTTTTCCCACAACCTAAGTCATGTTTCTCTTCACATGTTAGATAAAAAAGTTTTATTAGCAAAGTTTGCACATGATGTAAAACAGTATATTTTTCTTTTGAATCAAATTTAACATTTTAATCAAAAAAAGAGTCATGTTTCTCTCCTTTAGAGGTAAGCATGGAGGAAGCTAGAAAGTGATACAAATTGTCAACAAAAGATATGCAAACTTCATACTAAAAGCACTACAAGCTTGACTCGGAGATTAGGCATATACTCGGATCACCATTTTATCAAACCGGTTGGGACCTGGTTTTTCCAAATGTACCCACCTTTCGCATAGCTTCAACCTATATTAGATGGTTCACTTCTATTTTTAAAACCACCTCTCTAAGTTAAACATATGGCTGGGCCAAGAAACACTTCATGACATGGCCGAATAGTTGACTGTTATATATCTTTTTGATTTTGGCTCTCAATCTGTGAAGAATAAATAATATTTTTTTTGTTTCAAAGCTATGTTATTTTCTCAAGAATGCTCACCAAAATGCCACACACCCTCCCTCACCTCTTCCGTTTCGGCATATGTTGTTTGGATATTGATCTCTAAATCCATCTCATACAACAAATTCAATAGCTTTAAGTTGATGTTCCTTAGAAATATAACTTTTGTATCTTCTACTAGTTTTTTTTTACTAAATAATTTTACTAGTCTTTCTACAAAAGTAGTTTTAGTCATGATTTAAAATACACACACACACACACACACACACACACACACACACATATATATATATATATATATATATAAAGAATATATAATTAACAAAAAGCTTCAAGCGTAAAATTTAAAATAAGTAAATTATTTTGTGATAACAAATGAAGGGATAGAAATTTATTTACATTTTAGAAAAATCCTACCAGAGCTAGAAATAAGTCTACTTCTTCCAATCAAATTAGCTACATTTTTTTTAATAAAAATCATATAAGGGAATCTTGGTGTAAGTTCTCATCCTCTATTCAGTCTTCTCATGTTTTTTCCATGGTTGGTGACGTTGGTCTTAAATAAATTTTGCCGTTTTTTTTTCTTATTCTATGTTTTTATTCAAAATTAAACTCAATTTGTCATGTAGCAATTATGATTTTTTATAATCACATTTCTCATGCCTCAGTGTGCTCTCTTAATAGGTGCGTATATAGAATATAACGCTCATATATTTGTCTACGTGTATATAATTACACCAAAGCAACACACGATCACACAAGATTAGTGGATCGATTAGATTCAAATCAGAAAACCAAAAGCTTGTGGATCGATTTGCATAATATCATCTCTGTAAGTGTATTAACACATATCATGCATGCTTTTTTCATTTGTTAAGTTTGTTGAAATCATTCTCCGAAAATGTTTTGTAGATTGAAAATTCGCATGAATATTTGCTAACAGTTGCATGCATTTTTGTTGATTTTTTCTTCAATTTTCTTTAGAGGAAATGGAGAAGGAATTGGATTTAACACTCAGGTTGGGTCTGCCAAGTCCTACTGTTGAGACACATCTGAGCTTAAACACTCTCACCACTGACCAGGTTTTATTTCATTAGTATTATCTTTTACTGTCTTTGACTGATGAAGCCATCAATAAACATACCAACGCGGGTGTGGTCGGGTAATACGACGGGTCCGAAAAATAAGTGTCTTGGGTTTGAAATTTGCCCGAGATTATCTATCTGTGTGGCCAAACGGCGTAGATATCTAACTCTCACATAAATCAATAGGACTTACATGTTGTATGTACCGGTTTCCTGGGAATTAGTGTGGGCGTCGGTCTGAGACACCCTAGGTCCAACCCAAAAAAAAAACCATGAATAAACATGAAAAATCACACACACAATTTTGTTATCGTTGTAGCTTTGATATTATTTCATGAAATTTTAGTCAGAAAGGCATGAATATATCTGATGAATCAATCAGACATCTATTGACACCAGTCACCCCTTGATAACATTTGAAAAATGCATGACCAGTATCATGTTTATCTTAAATCTCACACAGAAATTTCATTTGAAAAATTTCACACAGATTCATCAAAGTAATATTAAATTCAATTAATCTTTGTTTATTAAAAAAAGCTAACCCCTCACTGTTTTAAAGGTAACCAAGACAATAGCAACTTGGAGGAAAAAAACATTTGATCCTTGTCATCATTGTCTTTTTACAATTAATACCCTTAATAACAGCGCTACATATGGACAAATGTTAATTAATTAATTAAAAAATTAAATTACACCATAATAGGGTAACAACGTCGACCGTAACCGCCGAGACAACAACAACAACGACGAAGAAGGTGGGAGAAAGAACGTCGACGTCAATATCAGATACTACAACGTAATCTTCAACCACTTTGCTGGCGTCGGCGAGACCTTGAACTTTGCTCCTTTCCCTCCGGCTCCGGCGTCGGAGACTCCTAGGGGAAGTAACTATGTTATGATTGATGTGCCAGCTAAGAGAGCACGTCGTAACTCTTTAGCGTTTAAAAACGCTCTGGACGCAAACGCAAATTTAGGGCATCCGCGTTGGGGCTGCAGCGGCTGTTGTTTAGCAGGAAGGGTTAGTGAGACGAGGAAGTGTACCAACTTGAACTGCAACGCAGTTAACACTCCTATGTGGCGAAAAGGTCCTCTTGGTCCTAAGGTAAAATTCACTAACTAATGTCAAAAATGTCAACTAATTATTCGTGTTTATGATATTCATTGCGTTGCTTAAACTTGAAGTAAATGGGTAATGTTCGTTAATGTGTTTCAGAGTTTGTGCAATGCTTGTGGGATAAAGTTCAGGAAGCAGGAAGAGAAGAGATGCAAAAGAACTGAGTGATTGTAGTTGTCTTTGTATTTGATTAATAAGAACAAAAAGAGAGAAAGTGTTTGATTGTTAATTAAGCATTATATGTTTCTGATTAAGCTTTTTTGAGAGGAAAGCTGAACTGTGGAGATTTAAGCATATTTATTGAAATGTCATTCATTTTCAATATGTAAAATTTATGAATTTGCAGCTTTTTAATGAAACAAAAATGTCCCATAAACCTACATTACCCATGTTCCTTTGTTGATCGCTGCGGCCAAAATAATGGACGAATTCCGGTGATATTTGTGACGCTGAATTAATTAGCGTCAACATTCTTCTTTTCTCTCTCTTCCCTGCATCTCGAAACCATCGATGTCCGTCCATTCTTCATCTCTTTTTTTTCCTTTAAGTTTTCTCTTTTCCTCTTTGAATTTGGAACGCTGGTCGCTGCGGCTGCGATCACACGCCGAACAGAGCAATTATTAGAGTTTTAACAAATGATGCTAAATAATGGCACTAACGTTCAAAATAAAATACCATCTTATTTTTTTTCTTTTAAGTTTCTTCAACATGTTACTATTCGTTATTTTGGAAATCGATCCGTTCCGTTTCAAAACAATAATTGATCCGTACTTCCGTTTCAGTACAACTATCGATCCGTACTTCCGTTAAGATGTGATTTTTTAATTTATGTTTTATTATTCTTTGTCGTACATCTAAACTATTTATCGGTTAGATTTCTCTTGTGATCGTATATCTCCGGAAAGATTTCGATCTTTATTGGCTTCTACATTCGGAAATAAAATATTTTCAATTTATTAGTTTATGCGTTACTTGTTTTAATATAATTTTTTAGATGATAGAAAATATTTCTTATTTATTCAAAAATACAGAAGCATATTCACTCATGGAGGGATTCTATAAACTAATAATTTAAAATGAATTTTATTTAAACAAAAACATAGCAGAAGTAATATTTGCACAAGAATTTACATAAAATATATTGATTCATCTAGCTACTTTTATCAAGTTTCACTTTTTTTGACATCAAGTTTCAGGTTAAGTAATTCACTTCTAGGGATAAATTCACTCTTCGTTATAAGTCAATTAAAAATTGGAATATTGACATAAAAAAAAAATTCATTTTACTGGTTTTGTTACAGAAAATTTTCACAAACTTGTCTTAAATTAGTAGTGTCAAAATGAGTTATAGCTCATGAGCTGGTTCAGCTCACCTCGATTTTTCATGAGCATGAACTCTGTTTTTTGGTTTGTTTAATAAATAGATTTAATGATCGAGCTTAAAATAGAGCGCCACTAGGGTTTTGGAGCGATTAGCAAGGCGATCCCGGATCTGGTCAGTTCCCAATATTTTGGCTTGCCGGTGAGAGCTAAAAAGCCGGAGAAGAGAGGGAGACTATCATACACTCCTATCAACCCAGTGTCCTGTGCAATACAGTGTCTCATTGTTTGTTTTTTTCGTCTCCAACCTAAGGTAATAGGTTACATGGAATCAAAGACACCTTGTAGGGTTTTTCTGGACAGTTTTTATCGTGTTCCCTTGAATAGGGTGTGTTACTGTGTTCCCTATAAAAAATTAGCAAGGCGTTAGGATCCAGTGTAAGAGGAGAAAGTTCTAAATCAGTGCGAAGAAAAATGCAGGAAGAAGATGAAATAATAAAGGTTCCTAGCTTTGACTTCTCAGACCTTATTGAGCAGTTCAAGCTTCTAGCTGGAAGGATGTTCCATAAGGATAGTAGAAGCGTTGATGCCCTATTGAAACACATGCCCAAACATCGGATTTGGGATGTAGAGGGTAGAGTCCGTGGATCAAACCTAGGAAACAACAAGTTTAACTGGATTTTGATAATGAAACTGATCTTCAAAAAGTTCTCTCTCAAAGACCCTGCCACTTCAACAAATGGAGCTTCTCTCTGGAAAGATGGATCCCAATGATCCCAGAGGACTTCCCAAACTCCATGATCTTTTGGTTTGAAGTTAAAGGGATCCCAAGTCACTACAAGAAGGAGGAAACCTTTTGGAGCATTGGTAAAGCTCTAGGGATAGTTGACAAAGTGGATGTCCAAGGAAGCTGACTTAGGGTTTCCATCAATGGCGATGAACCCCTCCACTTTGAAAGAAGAATTGGCTTCGATAATGGAGACGTGGTGAAGGTGTCTCTTCTTTACGAAGACCTTCACCGTTACTGCTATACATGTAAGAGGATCTCCCATGAAGAGGGTACCTGCTCGGACCTGTCAGAAGAACAAAGAGAGCAAAACAGATTGGCGAGGTGGGAACAAAGGGAGATGGAAGAGATAGAAAACATAGAAGCCTTTTCTCCAATGCAGAACCGTAAAGACAACAGAGCTTCACCTCTAAAGCTTGGGAGAAATAAAGTTATGCTAACTACAGGAAGAGAGAAATTCCATCAAAGATCACCAAGGAAAGACTATACCAGTGGCATATCAGACTTGAGAAACACGATATCTGAAAAACGTGATCTACAGTCAAAGAATGTCTGGAACAGACTGGAAAATGGTTATGCAAATAACTATCCCCGAAATCGGGAGAGATTCCATCTATACCAAAGTCATGTACGGCAATACTCGTTCTCAAGGCAGGGGAAAGAGCAGTCTCCTAAGGGGTGGCGTTCGAGGAGCTCAAGAGAATACTCCCGTGATCAGTCATCTAAGAAATATGAAACCCGTATGCTAGTACAAGGCAAGACTCTCCTATGGACTCTCAGAAAACAGTCTTTGATAACTTTAGATCAATGAGGAACGCAGCCCGTCACAGAGACAAGGATCAGGGATGGAAAAATCACAGAGTGCCTCATAACATGATGGCATGGAAACCGGTGCAGAGAGACCGTGAAACAGAGGATATGGAGGTGACTAGAAACCTAGCTGAATCTGAGACTTAAGATGAACAACGATGGAGAATCAAAGGAAAAGCCCCAGCTGTGTACGAAATAGAAATTCCTGGTCATGCACATATAAGGTCAAACAACATGCCTCTAACAATTAGAGAAATGGAGCAGGCCATGCGGTAAGCAATTTTAACCCCGTACGTCAAGAATCTTCTTGCACTCTGCAACGACCCTCTCTGAATGAAGCACTAAAGAAAAGGAAGCATGAGAAAGCAGAGGAACAAAGGAAGGAATGTGAAGGAGATGAAAAATCTATGGATGAAGGAGAGTTTAATGAGATGGTTGATCACTATGCGGAGCTTTGAATGACTGAAGAAATGATGAACAATGACGACCAGATAGATAAAGAATTTGTTCCCGAAACCTGCGCCATCAATGAAGTAGAGGAAGAGGGACAGATCGAAGATATCTCTCAGCTTAAGGAAGGAGAACAACTAGCTGTGAGCCCGGAGAAAAGTATGTGCGAGGCAGAGAAAACACAGCTCCCTCCTCCCCCGTCCGTTACTGATATGCACAAGAGACAAACTAGCCTCCTCAAGATCCTTCCAAAACCAGGAGCAAAAAAGAAAATTCAAGGGAGCCTAGATAGGAAAGGAACAACAACTTCTCGGAAACTGGCGGCTAGGGGTCGCTTATCACCAAAGCTTAAGCCTACAAAGCCATACCGAGCTGCTACTAGAAGGCGGCAGACACTCAAGAAAGTCCCTCGACGTGAGGTGTTTCCATATGTTACGAAGAGCAGAAAATCTTGGGTTGCTTTAGGTTCGGTGGGGTCCCAGAAACCACCCAGTACTCCAATATGAATGCAATAGCTTGGAACTGTCAGGGGGCTGGCACGTACCTGACAAAGCAACACTTACGAGAGTTACACCATAATTTTCACCCTTGTTTTCTTTTTCTTTCTGAAACAAAAAAATATATCTTTAATGCAAGAGTTTATGTTGCAGTTTGGTTATGATGATATGTTCACCGTGGAACCCGTTGGGTTAAGCGGTGGCCTTGCTTTGTTTATATGCATGATGCTGCGGTGAAGATTGTTTTTTCAAATGATCCTATGATTGATATCGAAACGTAGATCGAAGGACACAAAGTGTATATTACCTTTGTATATGGATTTCCGGTGGTTGAATACCGAGAGAATGTATGGGAGAGGCTGAACCGTATGGGTTTGAAACGAGAAGGAGCTTGGCTTATGATGGGAGATTTTAACGAGCTTACAAGCAACCTAGAAAAGAAAGGAGGGAAGAAGAGAGCCGAGGCCTCCTTCCTGCCGTTCAAGAATATGCTAGCAAATTGTGGTGTGCTTATATTTCCCTTCTCTGCTAACTCATTTTCGTGGGCAGGAAGAAGACGATCTGGTAGAATTCAATGTAGGCTTGATTGTGCAGTAGGAAATGAGGCATGGCATCACATATTTTCCCACACTGATGTGGAGTATTTGAAGCGATGGGGTTCAGACCATAAACCAGTCCTAGTGAGAATAAAATCTAAAGAAGCCACACGGAAGCGTAACTTTAAATTTGATAAACGCTGGTTTGGAAAAGAAGGATTCGTGGATATGGTTAAGGGTAGATGGAAGTCACCTGTTCAGTCTAGTTCAGAGAACCTTTTTGACAAAATTGGACAGTGTCGGAAAGCCATATCAAATTGGAAGCGAAGAAACCTCACCAACAATGCTAAGTTGATTGAAAGCTTAAAGAGTGAACTGGACAAGGCGCAGGAGAATAACAACCTTACGAGTGAGGAGGAGCTACAACTGAAATGGAAGCTTTGTGCGGCGTGTAGAGAAGAAGAAATCTTTTGGAGACAAGAGAGTCGTGCACTCTGGTTGAGGGAAGGAGATCGAAATGCAAAATATTTCGATGCACGAACAAAACAAAGACGACCCCATAATCGGATCACAAAGCTATTAGAATCCATCGGGAATGTGGTTAAAACCGAAGATGGAATTGGAGAAGTCGCATCAAATTATTTTCAGGAACTCTTTACAGCTTCGACTTCTATGCAGAATGATGACGTTTTCCGGTACATTGTCGAGCTTTCCATGCCTGATATGAACCTGAACCTAACCGAGTGACCTTCGAGCAAGAAATTAAAAAGCAGTGTTTGCGATAAATCCAGAAAAAGATCCTGGGCCGGAATTAATGACAAGTCTTTTCTACCAAGGATTCTGGTCTGTTTTAGATCAAGATGTCATCTCAACGGTTAAAAAGTTCTTCGATCAGGGTATCCTCGATGAGAGATTAAATCAAACTAACATCTGTCTCATCCCAAAGACAGAACGACCGGGGTCGATGACGAAGATAATATCCAAAATCCTATCGAACATGCTTAAAAGAATTCTTCTGAATATTATATCAGAGACGCAATCAGCCTTTGTGGCTCGTCGACTCATTAATGATAATATCCTTGTTGCTCAAGAGATGTTCCACGCCTTAAGGACTAAACCGAGTTGCAAATCCCAATACGTGGCTACAAAAACCGATATGAGTAAGGCATATGATCGGGTGGAATGGATTTTTTTAAAATCCTTGATGCACAAGATGGGGTTCTCGGATAAATGGGTAAATTTGATCATGTGCTGCGTGTCCACTGTATCATATCTGGTCCTGATTAATGGGGAAGCAAAAGGGAATATAAGGCCTGGACGGGGACTGCGTCAAGGCGATCCATTATCTCCATTCATGTTTATCCTATGCACGAAAGTCTTGATCTCACACATCAAACAAGCATAAAGTGTTAAAACAATTACTGGAATCAAGATTTCTCGAGAATGTCCACCTATCTCACACCTTCTCTTTGCGAACGATAGTTTGTTTTTTTGTAAAGCATACCAGAACCAAGGAGAGGAGCTGATGCGAATCATTAACGTCTACGGTTCAGCCTCAGGACAACAACTGAATTTATCAAAATCTTCATTTATGTTCAATTCTAAGGTCGTAGCGTCCCACAAAACTGATCTGAAAAGATCTCTGGGAATTTCTCGCGAAGGTGGGATGGACATGTATCTTGAACTCCCAGAGAAAATTTGTGGATAAAAAAAACAGGTCTTCTCGTTTGTGCAGGACAAACTCAATAACCGAATTAACGTGTGGTCTGGAAAGCTTTTATCGAAAGGTGGTAAGGAAGTGCAAATAAAATGAATGGCCCAAGCAATACCTTCTCATGTTATGTCATGCTATCTACTGCCCCAGGAAACAAATAAAAAATTATCGAGTGCGGTAGCACGGTTCTGGTGGATTACCAAAGATGACAATATAGGTATGCATTGGGTCGCTTGGGATAAAATTTGTGTACCACTAGAGAAAGGAGGATTGTTTTCGAGATTTCCAGGATTTCAACTTAGTTCTGGTGGCTAAACAAGTATGGATACTGCTCAAGTACCCCGATTCTTTGCTAGCTCAGGTCCTCAAGAGCCGTTACTATAGACACTCCAGCCCCTTGCTGATTTACAAAACGCCTAACCCTTCGTACGGATGGCGAAGCATTCTTGCAGCTCGACCAGTACTAATTCAAGGACTTCGTATAAAAATCAGATTGGGAGAAAAGACAAATGTGTGGAGAGATTGCTGGCTTCCCACAAACCCAGAAAGGCCACCGAAAAGTAAGGCCCTCAACCAGGACCCTGATCTTAAGGTCCACCACCTCATTGATCAGCAATCAAAAACCTAGGATGGTAACCTTGTCCACGCCCTCATCTCTCAAGAGGACGTCCAAGAAGTATTATCAGTGCGAATAAGCAAGATTGGCATACCTGATTGCTACAGTTGGGATCATACGATTTCAGGACAATACACTGTCTGTTCGGGATATAAGCTAGCTCGTGACCAACGCATAAACTCTGGAATTCCCATAGTGCAGGAACCGTCATGTACTGAAGTCAAGATATCGATATGGAAGCTCAAATCACCAAGGAAAATAAAACACTTTCTATGGCAAGCTATTTCTGGATATGTCTCCTCGGCGAGTAATCTAGCTGATCGTCATTGTGGGCACGACATAACTTCCACTAGATGCAGGGCAGAGACCGAAACTGTTTACCATATCTTGTTTGAATGCCCTCCAGCTCTTCAATGCTGGGCATTATCAAAGATTCCAACCCCCCTGGGGTTTTTTCCCTCGCAGTCTGTTTACGCAAATTTCGACTACCTCATATGGAGGGCTAGGAAAAGAGAAACGCAAAAAGAAGTGCTAGAGGTTCTCATGGCTGATGTGGTTTATCTGGAAATCGAGAAACAAAAAGGTTTTTAACGGAAAAAATGTGTCTGCATAGATATGGTTCATTTGGCTATGAACGAGGCTGACTGCTGGAAACTAGCTCAAATTATCCCTGATGCAGAGAAGACCCTAAACCACAACCCTGAAGTTCTATCAAATGGTGAAATCAAGCATAGGTGGTGCTGCCAAGTGGACGCGTCATGGATAAAAGATGGGAGCTCGGCCGGTCTAGGCTTTCTCCTTAGAGATGGGGCTCGCAACGTCTTATTTGGATCAAAATGTTGCCCTCAAACGCTATCTCCGATCCACGCAGAAGCAGAGGCCCTACTTTGGGCTATGAATGAAGTCTTGATTCGGGGTTTCTGGTCAGTCCACTTTAAATCAGATTGCCAACAACTTGTAAAGATCATCCAAGACGACATAGAGTAGCCAACGATTGAACCTGAACTTGATGCGATTCGCTACAGCAGTAATGAGTTCTCTAATTTCTCAATCTCTTTTATCTCTCAGAGTGTTAATAGGAAAGCTGATACGCTAGCTAAGGGAGGACGAATTAGACCTCCTGAGGATCAATTTGTAAGTGGGGTTGCTCATGTTTGGTTAGCTCTCAAAGCTAACTTAAGGACAACGCCTCGATGAAAGTCTGAATGAAGCGATGTCAAAAAAAAATGATCGAGCTTAAATTAGATCATGAATTATATGAGTGATCTTTAATGAACATGAGCTAATTCATGAGTTTGGTCGTTTATATATATATGTGGTTTCTATTTTTCTTATGTAATAAAAGATAGTTTCCATACTAATCATATTTATCTTTTAAAAGTAAAAATGTAAAACCAATTTTTTTAAAATATATAAAAATGTAAATTAATACTGATATCAGTCCTCATATCATATATCTTTAGAATTAAAATGTAAAACAAATTATTTCTAAGACTCTCATGCGAAATTTCTATTCTTATGGTTTAAATAGATGAACACTTTGAAGATGAATCATATCTAGACTCTTATGTGATATAATTTTTGGACCATTGCTTAAGTGTTGGTTTTATTCAATATTTAATGTTAATGTTTTAGATTTTTAATTTGATTTTAAAGTATATTATGAAAATTATTTTATTTTATTTTAATTTTATTTATTTTTATAATTTTATTGTTTATACGAGTTAGCTCATTTTACTTATGATCTAAATGATCTTAGTTTGAATTAACATACTGAAGCTTTAAATTGAGCTCATGAAAGATATGAGCTCCCTATGAGCAAAGGTGAACTGAGTTAAGTTGAGCGAGCTATCTCAATTTAACATTTCTAATCAAAATACATCTCATTGCATTGAGTTTCCATTTCCTATAATTTTAAAATTTTAATGAACTTTCAAATGGTTTTGTACGGTTAAAATAACTCTACAAGGATGCGATTTACATATTTTAAATTCTGGTTATGTATAGAAATAAATAGATTCAAATTAAAACGTACTGATATTACAGCTGTGTATATGTATATGACTTTGTACGTTTACTAAAAAGGGACGTTATGCTTCTTCCTTTTTGAGCAACAGGGACGTTATTCTTTTTTTTCCTTTGTTTTTTAACACAACAGGGACGTTATTCTTCAAACCAATGTAATTGGTTTTCTTTGTTTGTGTTCGAGTTGATGCACATATTAATGATATTTATCTAGTCCACAGCAAGTAGATATAATTGCAAAACCAGTTACATTGGTATGAGAGAAATGTTGTTTTTATTGGCGAACTCGTCAGTTAAACAATGACGCTGGTTTAAGTACATTGATAGGAAACGGTCCTTTTCAAAATCAAAAGTAACAAATCTTTTATTTCTTCATAAACGAATTGAAAATGCAACAAATGATCGGCATTGGTGCATATAAACACACCATTGGCCTTGCTTACCTTTTGTTTTGATGATTACTTCAACGTTGTTTATCCAATAGGATAGACTTCACTGTTTTATTACGTATTCAAACGAAGAAACGAACACAAAAGGCCTGATAATGTTTGTTTAGTTTTGAAAAACATTTCTTTTGGGGGAAAAGAGAGTATTTTTATGAAATGATTATACCCTGATTTGTATATTAAAACATCGTCTATATCTGGATCTTATATCATGTACTTGTTTTTTAGAAATATCAGAGAAACCAATATCAATATTTGTTTCAGAAAGTAGTCATGTGACCGGACTGCTACATAAACGGCTACCTAGTGTATGAAAATCTGTGACTTATGATGAAAATTTTACTGGCCTGAAATTGAAGATAATAACAACTATTCTTTAATCTGTGAGTGAGCTGTTGAAGGATCATGATGAAACTTAAATGGGCTTTAACAAGAACACTAAAGCCTCAAACAAGAAGCCTATCAAACATAAACCAAGTAAGACAAAACAAATTAAAGCTCTATAGTCAAAAGTGTGTAACATACGACAAAACATAACTACAATAATAGCTTTAAAGTCTTTATAACCTAATCTGATTACGAGGCGGAGACAACTGAGTTAGAGGAGAGTAGCTAGGATCTAGATCAACGTTTTGTTATTCAGTCAAGAAAGAGTATTATACAAAAAAACATCATCTTCTTTTGTGACTTACATGGTATCAAAGTCACTAGAGCTTTAGCATATCATAACAATGGTGACTACCTACCTTTTCTCGGACAAAGTTAATATTATGAACTCTGTCATGCTCAGGCTTACAAACAACAACTATCTTTTATGGAAGACTCAACTCGAGTCTTTACTATCAACTTATAAACTCATAAGTTTTGTCAATGGAGTCGTGTCTTCTCCTGCTTAGACACGCTGTGTTGTCAATGGTGATGTCGCTGCAGAAGTTCCAAACCAACATTATGAGGCATGGTTTTTCACTGATCAACTTGTTCACTCTCGGTTGTTTAGCACACTGTCTAAGGAAGTCCTTGGTCATGTTTATCTCTGGATCTTATATCATGTACTTGTTTTTTAGAAATATCAGAGAAACCAATATCAATATTTGTTTCAGAAAGTAGTCATGTGACCGGACTGCTACAGAAACGGCTACCTAGTGTATGAAAATCTGTGACTTATGATGAAAATTTTACTGGCCTGAAATTGAAGATAATGACAACTATTCTTTAATCTGTGAGTGAGCTGTTGAAGGATCATGATGAAACTTAAACGGGCTTTGACAAGAAGACTAAAGCATCAACCGAGAAGTCTATCAAACATAAACCAAGTAAGACAAAACAAATTAAAGCTCTATAGTCAAAAGTGTGAAACCTACGTAAAACATAACTACAATAATAGCTTTAAAGTCCTTGAATCCTAATCCGATTACGAGGAGGAGACAACTGAATTAGAGGAGAGTGGCTAGGATCTAGATCAACGTTTTGTTATACAGTCAAGAAAGAGTATTACACAAAAAAACATCATCTTCTTTTGTGACTTACATGGTATCAAAGTCATTAGAGCTTTAACATATCATAACAATGGTGACTACCTACACTTTCTCGGACAAAGTCAATATTATGAAATTTGTCATACTCAGGCTTACAAACAATAACTATCTTTTATGGAAGACTCAACTCGAGTCTTTACTGTCAAGTTAAAAGCTCATAGGTTTTGTCAATAGAATCGTCCCTTCTCCTGCTTAGACACGTCGTGTTGTCAATGGTGATGTCGCTGCAGAAGTTCCAAACCTACATTATGAGGCATGGTTTTTCACTGATCAACTTGTTCACTTGTTTGGCACAATGTCTAAGGAAGTCCTTGGTCATGTTCAGAATCTGCAGACATCATGAGAGATATGGATCTCACTTACGAAAAACTTCAACAAAAGAAGTGTTACTCGAGAGTTTTCCTTGCGTTAAAGCCTTCAACTCCTCACAAAGAAAGATAAGTCTTTTTCAGCCCATTATTGAGAGTTCAAGACAATATGTGATTGCTAGATCTCAATAGGCAAACCAAATGATGAGTCATTATCAATTCATAGTTCTCTCACTAAATTCCCTCCCCCAACCTTTAATGATGCTGACTCTGATGTTGAAGAGTTCAACACCAAGCTTCAGTCATAGAAGACCATGTTTTTGTCACTCCTAATATTGCATTCAACACTGAGTGTACAGAATCTCGCCCCTTTGGTATGTTCCCAACAACATAGGCAAAGGCATATCTACTCAATACCGTGGAAGAGAAGGTTACAGTACTTGTGGTCGTGGATTTACACAACACAAATCCTCCTCTCACACTACCAATGAGAGACCAATCTGTCAAATATGCAGACGAGTAGGTCACACTGTAGTCAAGTACTACAACCGCTTTGACAACAACTATCACGCTGAAGTCTTCTCCTCCCTTCACATCTCAAATGACAATGGTAAAGAATGGTACTCTGATTCTGAAGCTTCAGCTCATGTCACGTCTTCCATTAATGAACTTCAGAAAGAAACTGAGTATGAAGGAAATGATACGGTTTTGGTTGGAGATGGCACATACCTGCCCATCGCCCACGTTGGATCTGCAACTCTCTCGTGTTCAAAAGGTACAATACCTCTCAATGAATTCTTAATATGTCATCTATACAAAAATCATTACTTTTAGTCACTCGGTTATGTAATAAATATCTTTGTGGAGTGTACTTTGATGCTAACAAAGTCTGCATTATTGACTTGGCCACTTAGAAAGTGGTGTCCAAGGGACCAAGAACTAATGGATTATATACGTTGGAGAATTAAGAGTTTGCAGCTTTCTTTTCAAACCGTCATTGTGCAGCAACTGAAGAATTATGGTACCACCGTCTTATGTCACTCAAACTCTCGAATAGCCAGCAAGGAGAGTCAAGTTAATAAGAGCAGGGCCACTTCCATTTGTGAGCCTTTCCATATGGGAAAGAACTCTAGATTATAGTTTTTAGCTTTAGATTCTCATGTTTTAAGTCCTCTAGATCGAATACATTGTGATATTTGGAGATCATCACCAGTTGTATCCAATCAAGGATTTAAATACTATGTAGTTTTTATTGATGATTTCTCAAGATATAGTTGGTTATATCCTCTTCTATCTCAATTTGATTTCTTTTCTTTGTTCCTCGCATTTCAAAAAATGGTAGAAAACCAACTCAAATCCAATATTCGTGTGTTTCAAAATGTTATAGGTGGAGAATTCATGGGGCATTGGTTTAAACAGCACCTGTCTGATACATGAATCAGTCACCATATCTCTTGTTCCTATACACCAGAACAAAATGAGAGAGCAAAACAAAAACATAGACCTTGTAGACCTAGGTCTCCTAGTGCTCTATCACAGTCAAGCCCCCCCCCCCTGAAGTTTTTGGTAGAGGCCTTCTTTACAACCAACTACATCATTAACCTCCGACCATTAACAACTCTGAACATTAATGTCAGTACACATGAAACGTTTTTTTCATAGTAAACCTGACTATGCATCACTCCAATTAATTGGAACAACCTGATATCCATGCCTTTATCCACTTGCCAACAAGAAATTTGATCCAATGTCCTTCCAATGTGTTTTCCTTGGATATAATTGTCAATACAAAGGATACATGTGTTTATACCCTTCCAATGGAAAAGTATATATATCTAAACACATTGCCTTTGAAGAAAAACATCTTCCTTTAAATACAAATACAAGGCTCTCATCCCAAAATATCAATCTCCCTTACTCAAAGCGTGGCAGTAGTACGTTCTTGTCTCATCAACACTAGATATACTGCCACCATTACAACTTCTGCCTAAAGCAAATACTCCTCATGCTCAGCATGTGATTCATGACCTGCACCTCTGGACCTTATTGTATACTTCCCTCCAGCACCTGATCAGAGATGAACCACATAATGGAGCTGCTCTTTAAGATTATCAATCCAGCTCCTCAACAGAGAAACACTCATCTGATGACTACAAGTTTGAAAGTTGTGATACATAAGCCTAATAGGATCTATGTTCTCATTTATTCAAGGTATAACACTGATGATTCGAAGACTATAGCTGTCGCAATGAAACACCTTGGTTGGAATCTCTTAGTAATGGATGAAATGAGACGTATTCACATGCCAACACCTAGACTCTTGTTCCACTAATTGATGATATGAATATACTGCATTTGAGATGGCTTTTTAAAACTAAGTTCCATCATGATGGCACAATGGATAAACGAAAGAAAAGACTGTTCGCTAAGGGATTTGATCAAGAAGAAGGAGTAGACTACTTAGAGACCTATAGTCATGTTGTCAGAACAACCACTATCCGGTTAGTACTTCAGGTAGCGACTATAAAAGGTTGGCCTATCCGATTAGTACTACAAGTAGCTACTATAAAAGGTTGGCCAATTAAACAACTTGATATATCTAATGAGTTTCTACATGGGGAATTGCAAGAGCTTGTCTACATGTATCAACCCAGTGACTTTGTTGATCCAGAGAAACCAACTTACATATGCAAGCTAAACAAAGTGTTGAATGGTCTCAAACAGTCTCTGCGAGCTTGTTTTGACACCTTTTTATTTTTACTAGAATATGGCTTTCAATGCAAAAAGTAAAAACTTATCCCTATTTGTTTATCATAATAATGGTATGTTAATGATACTCCTCCTTCATGTTGATGACATCTTTTTCACAGGCAGTGAAACGCGACTGATTGATGAACTACTCTTAAATCTCAACAAATGCTTCTCTATGAAGGATCTTGGATATCCTCGTTAATCCTTTGGCATAAAAATTGAAGCTTATACAAAAGGGTTGTTTCTTCACCAAGTTGCTTATGTTGCAGATGTATTACATAAGGCTGGTATGACTGACTACAACCCTATGCCAACTATACTACCTCAACAGCTTGACAACCTCAACTCAAAGAGCTTCTTAAATCCAACATATTTCTGAAGTCTCGCTTGTAAACTACAGTACCTAACTATTACAAGACTGGATATACAATATGTTGTGAACTTTATGTGCCAGCAATGCACTTACCATATCATATTTTGGACTTTTGAAATGAATCCTCACATATGTAAAAGGCACTTTACGGATGTAGCTTCCTATCAAGAAGTCTACAAACCTTGCTCTCTCTGCGCTTTGCGATAGTGATTGGGAAGGTTGTAAAGAAACAAGATGATCAACATATGGGTTTTGAATTATGATTGGGTCCAACCTAGTCTTTTGGCCAGCCAAAAGACTTGAAATAGTGTCAAGCTCCTTGACGAAGGCAGAGTACATAGCATTAAGATCTACGGCTTGAGAAATAACATGGATTTCTTCTCTCTTTCAAGACCTTGGCATATATGAGCCAACCCTCCTACATTGTGATAAGTTGTCAGCTCTCTACCTCTCCGCCAATCATGCTCTACATAGTCGATTAAATTGATTTGACATGGATTATCATTACATCCGTGAACAAGGTTGTTTTGGCTTCATCAAGACACAACATATTCCAGCATCACAACAAACTGCAGACATCTTCACAAAGTCATTACCAAGATGATCCTTCTTTGAGCTTCGAAACAAACTTGGTGTGATCAGTCTTCTCACGAAAAGTTTGAGGGGACATGTGAGTGAGCCGTTAAAGGATCATCATGAAACTCATGTGGACTTTAACAACAAGACTAAAGCCTCAACCGAGAAGCCCATCAAACACCAGTCAAGTAAGACAGAACAAACTAGAGCTCTACAGTCAAAACATAGTGTGAAACGTACGACAAATCAAAAGAGTAATATATTTAAGTTCCTTAAATCCTTATTCGATGACGAGGAAGAGACAGCTTAATTGCAAGAGTGTGGCTAGGATCTAGATTGTTCTGTTCAAATCTTATAAATTGTACTGTAATTCAATGTTTTGTTATTCGTTCAAGAAAGAGTATTACATAGAAGATATCATTTTATTTTGTATCTTAGATCCTCGGCAAGTAAAGCAAAAACAAGCACAATAATATTCATTTTTCAAAGAAAACTGTAATGAGAAACAAAAGAAGAAGAAAAACGAATGAAATACTAGAAGGAAAAAGGTATTACCGTGAAAGGGGCCAACTGGTTTTGGTCTCATTATTTACGTTGCAGTGGTAGTATTAGAGCTTGTTTGTTGGCTTCCTTCCTCTTCTCTTTCCTTGTCTCTACCGATTGGTTGTTTTGCTCTAAACTTGAAACATAGAGCAAGAGCAGACAAATGGAAAACAAAGGCTATGTTTTCCAGGCTTCCACTGATTCTTGGCCACTGAAGCTTCCCTAAGATTCACTTTTCTTGAGTATCCATCGGCTCTGCATTGTTGGAGTGGGTATTTGTCATTACATGTTACAACCAAATTTGGTACATTAAACCATATTACACTGATTTGTAAAAACAACATATGAAAGACTATTTTGTTGGATATATATATATACATATATATAAATAATATACATCTGAATATAGATTGCTCTACTGTATTTGTCAAGGTGGGCACTGGTGAGATTACATTGCTTCTACGAGGCTTGATAATTTGAATGCACTTTCATTTGATTTAATAAATTTTTATTTGGCTTCTTAATTGGAAACTATATTTGGATAGAATATGAGAAGGTTGAAGATTGTCTTACTGAGCCTGAACAATAATGAGCTTCTTATACAGATGGGTCAGTGTTGACTAGGGGCTAATAGCGCGTTCGATCGTACAAATAGAAGTGACTCGAGGTTTTAAAATTTTCCAGTATTTGTTCTTCTCATATTAATTACATCATAGCCACAGAGTCATATATTATATTTTTCAACACATTATGCAATAATGCTACTTGTGAGTGAGACTAGATAATGTTTTTAAAGTAAATATTTACTCTAAAGTATGACTGGATGGTATTGTTAGAATAACAAAAATGGAGTAATTTTTTGTTTCCCTGAATACCCCCTTAAATACATCCAAACCAGATGAAAAGTGATATTTGGTTGATTTTTACCGACTTCCCACTTTTTGTTACTCTAAAAACGTAGAGTAAACTTTTTTGACCGTGAACGCTTAATAAACTATAGTAACTTAGGAAATAGTTAATTCTTCTCACTATAATCTTTCTTCTATTTACTCTCATGTACTCTACAATTGCTCTCATTTTTTTTTGTAATATTTTTTAATGATCTCAACCAGACCCTAAAAGTCATCTTGTTCTATATTCCACCATACATTTACTAATCGCATAGAAAATTATTTTTTATCATTTACTCTAACCATTCATTAAATGGAGAAAATATACACTAAGCTTTACTCCATATTTTGCTAGGATAAAACATTTATTTATATTTGCTAGAGTAACAACATTCATTGTAAAGATTTAACAATATTGTCAACATATAGTTTTGACAATATTGTTAAACTATTATAGTCAACGATGTGGCTTTCGCTTTTATAGAAACAAAATCAAAGATTGTGACTACATAATTTATTCAATCTTTGTTTATTTCTATTCTATATGATGTACCCTCTCGGATTAAAATAAATTCACATTAGTATTAATCTAGAGGATTTTTCTAATTTAATTAAGTATTGCTGTTTTCAAACTGTAAGATCTATTTTGTAATGTGGGTTCCTATATATGATAGTCAATTTGACCCGTGTTCGTATTATTTGCCAGAGAAACCATGCATCGGACAAGGGTAAAAGACTCATTTCCCCTTAAAATATTATCATATATCACCATGTCAACACAAAGTTAAGTTATCCTTCTATATATCAATCAAATGAAAATTAAATATTATTTTTTCCTATGAATTCAAAGTTTTGGTTGTATTTACCCCAAAAATTAATATTTCAAATCAATTCACACCCAATTCATGATTAATTATGGTTTAATATATACCCATATCAAAACCAAATTTAAACCGAGGAAATACCTGATTAAAATAATTAATCTCCTATCCACCTGAAATAAAACGCAAAACTCAAAAGTCAAAGGACATAATCCTCAAATAAGCTAAATTCTATAAGAGCCGGATTACTTTATCCTTAAAGGTTTTGATGATTTGGGGATTTTTTCCCTTTGGTTTTCGATTTTTGGGTTTTAATTCGGGTGAGTGGGATATTAATTAATTCAATTGGGGTTTCCTCTGTTTAGTTGGGGTTTTTCTTGGTGTTTAATGGTTAAGAGTGTATTGGTATACAATAAACCAAACTTAATTATGGTATGAATGTGAACTGATTTTGGAATTTTTAGTTAGGGGTTAATACGACTCAAAACTTGAATTCGTGGAAAAGTGATTTGATGAAATAGAGAATGAGAATTTAACTTTATGTGGACATGGTGGTATATGATATTTCTCATGGATAAATAGATTGTTAAACTCATCAGACAATAATGAATGAAACAAATTAAATTGTCTTTATAGGATACAAAAATTCTCAAATATGCCATTTCCCCGCATATTTTTAATATATTTTATGTTATTTAGAAAAGAGTATTTTACTAAATAAGATTTTACAAACCGTGTTAATATTTTCCGAAAAGATGGAACACTGATGAAATCAAGAACATATATCTAATAGGTTTTAATTTAATATGGATATAATCTTTAGTAGTATCATATTTGTGGAGGAAAGTTTGCTCCCTAATCTATAGTCCATGTAATAAACTGAAATAATTTACATCCACGTCCACATCTTTCCGTTTTTTTTCTTAATCTCTCCACCGAAAGTAAAACCCTCCACAATATCGCATTTAACTTTCATGGGGTCAAAATCTCCTCCACCACCAGGTGTGGTTTTGCATTAACATTATTGCATGATGGTGGTTTCACGTTTACCATTCCAGCATGTCAATCATTTATGATGGTAGTTAGTCCTGATGTTAATGAAGCTGAAAAATTGTAGATCAAGATGTGAGTCAGGTTGCTAATGAGGCTATGCATGGTCGACATGTTGAAGCTGTAAATCACGTCTTTATGTTTTGTCCCCAATCCTTTGTAAAATGTTGGAAGTGAAATGTTAAAATTTATGGTTTATGTTGAATTATGAGAAGGATTATTATGTTTGAAAAGAAGAAGAAGACTATTTGTTAGAAAAGAGACCTTTATGTGGCTTCTTCTTCATCATCTCCATTCATGAATAATATTCTTTTGGATACAAATTTATTTTGAAGTATTTTTGTGTGATTTTAGCTCACTGTGGGTTCATTTTATAATTCATTTGGTCGCGAATTTTCCATTTTGCTCGTATTTTGCTCGCTGAGGTTTTTCTAGACAACAAACATGTTAGTTACTAACTTATAAGAAAGACTTTATTTTAAATTAAAATATTACTCTTTTCTTATATTTTTTCTATTGGATGCTTTCGTTCCTACAGAATTCCTAAATCACTTTGAAGACAAAATACTCTCTACTAGTCAAGTCATGCATCTCTTGCTCTTTGACAATAATATGCAAGTTGTGGAACCTATCCAAACTAGTTTATGTATGTATCCTATAAGATTCTTACACAAAAGCGATGAGCACTCATATTCCACAAGGCAGAGAAGATCAACGGAGACCCTCCAGTTATGACTTCTATTTGATGAAACTTTAGACAAAGAAGTGATTTAGGTTGGTTTTGTTTCTCATGTCTAGTGGTTTTTCTAATAATTTTTGTTTCTGTTAAGCTTGACAATGAAAAAAATACATATTATTTACTGGTATTATGTTGCGAATAACTTCCCAAACAAAATCATTATATACAGGCGCTATTTTGTAGCTGATGTTGGAATCCGATTGTTGGTGCGTTATCATGAGGAGGATTAATTAAGTTTTGGCAGGACTATTGGAGCAAGAACCATGTACCAACCATATCATACAGCTGACATTTGTTGGTGCATAAGCAGCTTGAGAAGTCAATAATAAGAAGTCTTTTCTTGTTAAATAAATAGATGTTGTTGTGACTGCATACTAGAGTTTTATTTTAGAAGAATGAAAAAAATTGGTTAGTTACTTTCCAAAACAAAATCTTAATACAATAAAGATTAATAATACTTTAATTTATCCCATTAACAAGCATTGATTCATTTTCTTAAAATCAATAGGATCAACACAGTTTCCCTTTCTCTATATATGCTCCACATGTACAAGAATACTAGAGTTTGATCCGCGCTTTGCAAGCGCGGGATATTTTATTATTAAACTACTAATAATTTAATAAATATTTTATTAATTTGTAAATAAATTGTGTATTTAAAATATTTTTTATTTATAACACTGTTTTTAAATTCGACCCATATCTGTGGTCAACTGGTTAATCCGGTGATCCGAAAATTTACTTCATGTTTTACAAATATCCATATTTAAAACCTACAAAAATCATTGTTTGTCTTTTAATATAACGGCTTTCACATCTTTAAACGTAGATGATAGCTATCCTTAAACGTAGATGATAATTATAATTATTTTTGTTATTATGTTTATTATATAATGCATAACGTTTATATATATATATATATCTATATATATGTAATGATTATTATTGAATTATTATGTTAATTAAATAAATGATATAACCATTATTTAAGAAATATAAATAAAATAATCCATTAATTTAATTAACTTTTTATTGATTGAAATGTTTTTATAGTATTTTAAACCCATAAAAATAAATTCTGTTTATTTTCATTATTTCATAAATTATTTAAAATTTTAGGTTATTTAATTATCTAAATAATTTAAAAAAATGGTTAGAAATTATTAAAAAGATGAGATTTAATACTTTATATTGTTTGGACACAAGATTAGTATAGTATTGTTTGGAAACATGGATAGTAGTACAAAGAAAAAAGTATATTATTTGGATATATGGATAGTAGTATAAAGAAAAGAATATTATTGATTTAATGTTGGTTTAACTATAAAGTAGGAAGATATATTTAATTTAAAAACTTACAAAATAAATGTTAGGTCCTACACAATGTTTCTGTTTTAATAAGATAGATGGCCAATTAATAATCAAAATGGAGCTGATAACTAAAAAAATATAACTATACTATTATATGAATTAAATAACTATCATGTAATTTTTTTCTTATTAACATGGAGGTATCATGTGTCTGCAGAGAAACCAGACTAATTTCTAAGGGAAGTACAACTTACAGATAGATTCTCTCTTCGGGTATGCAAATAGTTGAAAGTAGGGGTCTATATCCGTATAGGTGGTGAGAAACAATGTGATTTAGTTTCGCGCAGTAGGTGTAAAAAACCTGAAACTTGTTGGCGTTCTATGTTCATTTCCTTACTACTCGACCATAAGATTCCGAACACTATCATGTGATGTTGTTTATGAAAAGGTTAACTTGACAAATCAAAGAGAGAATATGTTCTATGAGCTTTCATCCCAATTTAAAATATGTGTTTTTGTTTTTTTTAAGTCATTGATAAAATCTAGGGAAATCGAAATATAATTCAGTTGATTATTGAGAAATTATTAAGAATAGCATAAGTTAAATACCACTTTGCAAAAATACTTTTAATCAAAAATATATTAACATTTGGGTTTATACTTTAGTGATTATTGTTTTGGGTTTAGTGTTGAAGGGGTGGGGTTGAGTTTATGTTTTATAAATATTTAAAAAAAATAATTTAAAGATATTTTTATTCATTAAACGTAAATTTGCAAAGTGGTATCAAACTTGTGGTATAATTGCAATTTTTCATTTATTATGTATATTGGATACTGCTGTGCCAAAATGCTTATCAATTAATAAATCAGCAATCAGAGTATATAATTAGTGGAAGCAGTTTCAATATACTAATAGATTTTGATTTGTGCATTTAAATACACAATTATTCTTAGATGATAGATTTATATAATGAAAAATTACAATTGTATACCTTTTATTTATTTTAAGTTTATAAAAATATAAGTTTAACATTTGTATATTATTATTATTTTTATGATTAAAATTTTGTGTACTTGAAAGAAACGGAAGGATTTATTGAAAAATCATATTTCTGGTAGAATTGACGTGGCCAAAAAAAGGAGACAATTAACGTATTGGCTAACACAAACTGTCCAGGTTATATACATAGCAGCATCGCTTAAGAAGGTTTTGATAACCTTGACCAATACGTTAAACTTGTCTTCACAAAGGTATACATATATATGTATTTTGAGATCTCCAAGGGTAGATATCCCCATTAGACATGCTCTTATATATCTAGAATAATTTATTTTCCTTTTCTATGGTGTGTGAGTTTAATCGCTGGTCAACTGAAGCACAGACCGTGCTTTACTACCAACGAGCCACTTGCAACGACCACGTTTGCTTTCAAGTATAATGGAATGGGTAGTTTCATCTTCTTGTAGTAAATATTTGTTCGAAGTGGTTCAAGTGAAACACATCACCATTGTCCAAATCATCGAATTACAAAGGCTGATAAAAAACATAAAAACGAGAGTAATTAAGATTAAATAAAAACTCAACGACAACCGAAAGCTACAAAAATCCGTAAATCAATATATGTATGATCTACTTGTCGGAATAACATGAATATTAAAAAGAGAGAAGTTTGGAAGCATTTATATGTGAACAGGTCTATGCTAAGTTACAAGATGGAGAACAATCACATTATGGTAGTATTAGTGAACATCATACTAAAAATATGTTAGTATAGGTGTCGATTATAGTGTATGTACTGTTTAGATGGTAAGTAATACATATACAGAGAAAATTTGCTGTTGATTGTTAAGGAAAGAAATAGATGAGAAGAACACAATTTAGAAGAATGTGACGTTTTGATATGTTGCTAATATAAGACCGATGTAGACGAGTATTCTTTCACATTACTCTATATAAGCAAAGACGAGTTTTCTCTAGAGCATAATTGCAAAGACGAGTTTTTTTTTCACATTACTCTTATATTAGACTATCTTCTTGAATGGTATCTTATAAGAAATCTTAAGAAAGAGAACTTATAAATATCTTTTAATAATCTAACCACTCAAGCGCTTCATGATCACACTTCTTGAAAGCTATGAACACAAAAAATACATTTAAAAAAATTATTTCAATTGCGTTTACAATTATATTCGCTGATACTTTTCGTGCTTTTTAAAGGATCACAAACTCTAGTAAACTAAATTGCTTGTTTTTCGTAACCCTAAAGAAAGTTACTTTCTCTTTTTTTCATTGTCTTTTGTTTCTCTCTTTTGTTCTTTTTTCTTATTGTTGTGCTGAATCTTGTAATTCTGTTTGTATTTGATTTCACAGAAAAATCTACTTGATACCTGGACCGGCCCGTTTTTCTATTGGATTGAAATAGGAAAGTTTAGGGCATGTTCATTGGGGATTTTTAGAGGTTTTTAACCAAAACTAGTAGTAGATCCTACCATTTTTTTAAGAACTATTTCTAAATTTTTTTAATTAAGAACCGCTTCTTACATTGTTTCGTGGGCTCTATTGATATGTGACGACCCACGATTAATTTGTTTTAATTTTTTTTAAAGGGTTCTTATGGATAAAGATTTAACATGCAAAATTCCAGAAAAAAAAGCTCGTTATGAAATTGGCACGGCCGGTTTATTTAAACCTGGTACAACCGACAATCACTAACCGCGGTTCCAACTGAACCGGCAACAATGTTGACTCCAACATAATAATTATTCATGCATAATCATTAATCAATGGTAATCAAACATAAACACATCAAAACGTACTAAGATGAAAACCTCTCAAAATATCTATGCAATCTGACCACAGTTCGAGATAACCGCAACGGGCACTGAAGTATTGGTGCTCAAAGCCATAATGCTATTGACCACATCCATTCCTTGAACAACTTGTCCGAACACGACATACTCGTCGTCCAGATCCGGGTTCTCCTTCACGTGAATCATGAACTGAGATCCCGTGCTGTTTCGACCACGGTTTGTTAGGAGTGAACCTAATCACCCCTTTGATACCTTAGAACACAAAGTTGCTTTGATGCCAATTAAGGCCCCTCCTCAAAGCTAAGAGAGTTTGTAAAGAACAAACTAATAAAACAAAACAAAAGTTACAACAATTTTCTCTTCATTCTCATTCTCTTCTCAACTCATGCTTATATACAAAACTAAAGAAATAAACTACCTAGTAACTACTACGTCAAACATGAAACGTGGGTAAGAAGAAACACATCCTCAACTTAAGGAAACACTATCCCACTAAATAAAAAGTAATATGGAAACTAATGGCGACGTTCGTTTGTTGCTCAAGTAGTATCTCATCAATACTCCCATCCTCCAAACAACCTTGTCCTCAAGGTTGGACACCAAACATGAAAGCTTGTCTGAACCTTTCCTTTGCTGAATATACAAGACTCTGTGAACTTTTTATCACGTAACGGTGGTGGTTTAAGAGGAACTGGTTCGTTCTCACCCACCCGTACGTTGAGCAAAGACACACGGAAGTGCAAGTGAACCGATGAGTATTTTGGTAGCAGGCGAATGCACACAACTCGACCCACCCATGTTTTAACTTTTAATGGGTCATGTAATATGTATGAAGGCTTCAACGTTTTGCATTGAACATACTCTAAACAATGATCCTCCTGGGTACCTTGGTTGACAAGAAACTGTTGGGAGTTACTTGACCAAACTGTTAAATCTCTCTTGGAGAACTGGTTTGTGTTTGTTGGATGGTTGGTCTTGTAGCCATCGTGCATTCTCCCTCTGGATTCAAGGAAATCTTCATGATCGATGCCGAAGACATCATCTTCATACTTGTCATATATTGGATCACCATTCCTCTCGATCTTATGATTGTCATTTTTTTCAACAAACAGACTCTTGTGTTGATGACCTCCCGGTCCTTGATTTCCTCCTGATATGTTGGATGCACCCTCATGACCATTAGTCACCAGCTCCATGATACAATTCATGGCTGCTTTGAAACTCCTAAAATCTTCAGTTATACTAACCTTCATCTTTTGGAACTCCACATGAACTTTACGGAGCAACTCAGTTTGCACTTCATGGAAGCCCACCACAAAATCTTCATCGTATACGTCATACACAGGCTGGCGAGAGTATGAGATGTGATCGTGATCGTAACAATCTTCCTCATCGTGATGTTGCTGAAACATTTTTTTTTGTGTGGGTAAAATGATTTGATACCACAATTAAGTGGTCCGGATCAAATCGATGAAAAACAAATCGCAGGATAGAATGCTCTGATACCAATTGTTAGGAGTGAACCTAATCACCCCTTTGATACCTTAGAACACAAAGTTGCTTTGATGCCAATTAAGGCCCCTCCTCAAAGCTAAGAGAGTTTGTAAAGAACAAACTAATAAAACAAAACAAAAGTTACAACAATTTTCTCTTCATTCTCATTCTCTTCTCAACTCATGCTTATATACAAAACTAAAGAAATAAACTACCTAGTAACTACTACGTCAAACATGAAACGTGGGTAAGAAGAAACACATCCTCAACTTAAGGAAACACTATCCCACTAAATAAAAAGTAATATGGAAACTAATGGCCACGTTCGTTTGTTGCTCAAGTAGTATCTCATCACGGTTCCACATGGATAGGATACCTGGACCGGTATGCTTCTTGATAAAGTTCTCAACCTCGAAAAACCTACTGTCATAGATACATTCAGAGCCGGCCCTGACATCAAGCGGAAGAAGCAATTGCTTGCGGCCGTTTAATTTATTAACAAGTCCCGGCCATAGAAACCATGTATTTTATTTAGTCTAGTGGCAACGCTCACAGGTCTCTCCTTCTTCGGTTCATGGGTTCGACCCTTACTGATTACAACTCCGGCCACATTTTTATTTTTTGCTTCCAGTCTTAAATATTCTAGGGCCGGCTCTGGATACATTCGCCACCGCTTCCTTTCCCTCCATCAATGATATCTCCTCCGGAAATCATATAACCAGGGTCGACATCGTGGATGATTGATCCTTTGTAATGGAGTGGCTTACCAAGCTTCCCCATGCCTTTCTCCCCGGTACAGAGGGCGCGGAAGTTCTCTGCCGTACGCGGGGTAATGTCGGCAAAGAGCTCCATCACGATCATACCAGCCCGTTTGCCGTCCACCGTCATATCAAAATAAACCTTAGGGTTAGCCGGAGGAGGAGGAGGAGGAACATGGGCTCCATCAACGGCTGGTGGTGGTATGAGTGGGCCAACAGGGTTAATGTTAATTGTGCACACACCACCAGCCGCAACGTTAATTATGATGTTTCTGTCGGTTTCTTTAATTTCCATTTTCAGAGAAATTTTCTGCGAAGGGATGAACTAGTTCCAAGCAGTTAAGATTGAAGAAGTCTCACATTCTAATGAATGGTTCGAATAATCAAATATATCCGTATTTCAACGGTTTTTACAGCTAATTTTAGACCAATTAAATTTGACTGCACTCTTTAAATTTGTGTGTTTTCCTAAGTCCGTGTAAATGTGGCTGAAATTGTTTTCTTTTATTAGCTAAAAGCACATAAATATTTTACATAGTCATTAATAAATAGGGGGAGATCAAAAATATAATGACAAATCTCTCAAATATTTTTTTTTTAAAAATTATCACAAAAATAGCTTACAAGAAAGAAAAATGACTGAAATTGATTTTTAATTTTGCAAATTTTAATATTTTTTTCATTTTAAACTTCATCTCTAAATTTTCATTCCATAAATCAATGGGTATAAATGTATATTTGCACTCTTCAGAAAAATATATTTTGGTCGTTTTTCTCCTTAAAAACTATTTTTGTGACAAATTTGAATATATTATTGGGGTATTTCTCTTATTATTTTATATTGGATATTGTTGTACCATAATACTTATCTAAACTATTAAAACTGAAGTACATTTAGTACTTTAACCTGAGTTTTCCATAGTAATTACCAAGGGAAAATGGCTGATTCACACATTAACTAATTGCTCCCGTTTTTTTCATACATGAACTTTTAATAGATGCCGAAACCTACATGAACAATTTCGTTTTTTGAATTTCATACACAAACTTTTAGTCCATGTCGAAACTCACACGAACAACTCCGTTTTTTGAATTTCATACATGAACTATCAATTTTGAATTAATTGTCACAAAACCATAAAAGATGTTAGTATCCGTTAATAAATGCAGAGTCGGTTTAGTTTGGGATAAATAAAACGAATGCAATGTCGTTTTGTTTCACGATACAGACCAACAACATCATTATGGCCTATTTTGAATTGCTTAAAAGTTTTTAATGTGATGTTTTTTGGATTAAAAAATGAATACGGTGTCGTTGGTCTGTGTGGTGAAACCAAAGATGAAAACATAATTCCCATTTTAAGAAGAAGAACAAAATGTCGTTGTTCACTATTTTGTTAATGAGAAAATATACTTAAACAACATCGTATTTGTTTTATTTAAATACAAATTAAAAGTGCTCTCCATTTGTTAACGGATCCTAACATCCTTTATGGTTTGTGCTAATTAATTTAAAATTGATAATTCGTGTATAAATTCAAAAATGGAGTTGTTCGTGTGGGTTTCAGCATATGCTAAAAGTTTGTGTATAAAATTCAAAAGATAGAGTTGTTCATGTGGATTTGACATGGACTAAAATTTGATGTATGAAAAAATTGGGAACAATTAGTTCATGGGGGGGAATCGGCAATTTTCCCTAATTACCAACCCTTGTCACTGATCAAAACACAGTAGTTTCATACATTAGCTTACCAAATTTTCGCAAGCCCCAATATAAACAAAACCAAAATTCCAATAGCCCACTTAAACTATTAAATTAACCAGCCTAAACATTGTATTCTTCGAAACCATTACCCCTACTCACCCATAACAAACCAAACAATTGATTAGAAGTTAAAAAAAAAAACATGAAACGATTTTAATATAGACAATGTTAATTCAATGATTTCTTAAGCATAATCCAATCAGTATTAAGTACATAAATGCCAGATAATATAGTCAAATTATCATTGTCTATATTGGTTTTGATTATGCAAACCGGTTTTGATGTACTCAATATATGGTTTAGCGAATTGAGGGTTTAGCCGAATCTATGGTTTTGCTGTTGAAAGTACATATGATATTTTCCATCCAAAACCTAAACATTCAATCACCATTAACTGCATAACAGAAACTAAAGATGGTATTTTCCTACTTCCATGCAATCACCATTAAGTCCAGAAAACATAACTTTTTTTTTCAACAAAACTAAATACTAAAAATAGTTCCCTATCGGATCAGACAACCAAGCCGGAGGGAGATCATCAACATAAACCATAGCTGAAGGAGAACTCTTCGCACCGCGTGCAAGCTTGTCCGCCATTGTGTTTTGCGCCCTTGGGATATGTTTGATGGAGAAGGAGGGGAAGAAAGTCTTACTCTGTTCAAATTCCTCCATATGCGTAGTAAATGCTGGCCAGTCCCCGGGTGATGACACCATCTTCACCAGTTGAGAACAATCTGTTACAAAAACTACATCTGAGTACTGCAATAGCTTCATGCATTCCATGGCCCATATTAATGCTTCACATTCAGCATGTAGAGGTGACAAACTGCAGCGAAGGTTCATCGCTCCCATCATCTTTTCATCTGAATCGAAAGATCGACAGAACCAGCCCTGCCCTGTCCATTTATCTTGCTCCCGCCACGCACCATCAAAAAAAACAAATTCTGTTAAAACCGAGGTTGCATAAATTATCAGTCTGGACAGGTATGCTCTGAGGAATATTTTCCAACTTTTGGGCTTCCATCCAAAGTATCCCTTCAATTTCTGCTATTCTAGAATCTCTTGTGGATTCCCGATTTTATTTTTATAAATTTTATCATTCAGAAAACATAACTTATTACTCGTTTATTCCAAAACAAAATAACATCCAACTTTCCCCCTAATTCTATGCAATCACCATGTCGATAAAGGATATCTATTAATTAATACAATTATCATATTCTTTTATTAAAACTTGTAATACCCGTTTTTAACCTGTATCAAGTATATTTTGTTTTTATTATGGTATAATTTAAAATAAATGTCAACAAAACAATTAAAAAACATTTATTGTGTCTGATTTTGCGTTAAAATCACAACTAACACTATATTGTGAGTTTACCCTAATTAACTCAGAAGAAGTTATGTACTCATTTGATGCTTTCATAACTTCTCAGAACTATGTCATCAATGTACCCCTGATCATCATATAACAACCCACAAGCATAATATGCTTCTTTATAGTTCGGGTACATAACACCTTGATAAATTTTAATGTCATCATAACTGGTGGATCCTCTGACAATGTTCAACAATACACGCAAGAAATAAGCATCTTCTTAGATCCGAAGAGCATAATTAATTTTCCCTAGAGCAAAACCCCGTTTTCGTCTTCTGAACTTCTTTGACCGTTTGTCATATTTTGAGTTTATCCTAATCAAAACTAAAACATATATCCTAACACAACATTGATGACATAGTCAGAAGAAGTTATGAAAACATATATTGTACTGCTACCTCCCCTAGACTATTCACAACTTATTCTAGATGGTCCTACATTTTTTTCATCTAATGAGTTAGTTATGATAAATAAGTAATTACTAACCTTATTCTAAGTCACTTGTTCACAAGATAGTTGTCTTCGTTTGCATCTGAATAACTCAACTTGGTTCTCAGAACATCCAAGTCCAACTCAAACCATGCGTCGCATTTCAAAAATATAATATCAGTATTGACACTATTGTGTAAACAGATCAACAAAAATGTTGCTGCTTTATCGAGTTCTAGACTAAAACGTATGAGACTATGTTTAACAATTACTTACCACGACTGAGGTTCCTTCACTATGATTTTTTTACAAATGAATAACATATTTCTGTCCTTCTACCTTAGCTTATGTATAAAACACTTCTTCCTACTGTCCATATGTTTCTCGAGTAAGAATTGTTTGCGTATACACCTAATACTTCATGTCTGAAAGCAAATAAGCTATAAGAATGTTAACTTTAACTCGGAATAGTGTTAGTATTTTTGGCCATACTACTGATACTTTTGTTGTTAGGATAAGACCTTACCCGCCGAAGAAAAAAGTTGAATGTCTTCTATCAAAATTGTTGATTTTAACTTGTCGACTTTATATATTTCCTCAAAGACTAATATTAATGGCTGATCTACTCATAGAGACGAGAGATATATCAACATAAGAAAGATCAAAAATTTTAGGAAATAAACTAATCACTTAAAATCAAAAGCAGTTCATGAGTTTAAAAACTGATAATTAGATCGATTGACCTACCAAATACAGTGACCGCAATTGATAAACATAAAATCAGAGCTTTTAGTATCGATTTGATTCTTGAATCGTTTTTCTATGTGTTTGAACATCAAAGATGAGAGAAGACATATCTACTTTGATCTGATAGACACAAAAATCAAAAGAAAGGCATAAGGTAGTTGCGTTTCAGATACATGTTTTTGTTTTTGGCTTTTCCCGGAAAAAAATATAAAATGGGCTTTATTTACAATTTTTTTTGTACCATAATATTAATATCCTTACTGGGTAACTAACACAGAAATCAAATAATATAGCCCAATGTTAATAAAACAACTAGCTAATTAACGACACATTATATTAATACATAGTTACAAGTTTTTGTGACACACCTACATAAATGAAATATTTTGTGTTCATACAAAATAAATTTTAAGATATAACAAAATACAAAAACAAAATATATGGTATGAACAATAAACTAAAGTAGCACAAATAAACCTATTAAACGAACCATTAAATTGTTTTTTTCAAAAATATGTAATTATCAAAAACAAACCCACACAATAACAGAAAAAACAATCTCATATTTTATAAATGAAGGCTAATCTCATTGAACAATACACACCCATGCCAAACTGATATGAAATTCTGGCTTTATAAGTATAAACGTTTAAATTTATCTCATTTTCAAAAATTAAAAAGTTATGATTATGAAAAACAAATACATGCGCGGGCGTGTGTGTCAAAAGCTAGTCAATTATTAAATCAGCAATCGATTATACAGCTAGTAGAATTAGTTTCAATACACCACTAGATTTTTATATGTGCTTTAAAAACTCATAGTTTTAAAAGATAATATAATATAATGGAACAAATAATTTTATATGTTTTATCTCTTTTCAAGTTTTATATAAATTTATATTTACATTTGTGTATAATTTATTTTATTTGTGTTAATTATGATTAATTATTTGGGTCAATTTGATCAATATTCATAGGCGGTTGAAAAATGAAGAATATAGCCATAGTACAGTAGATGTGACAATTAGTGCCAAAGCTGGACGTTTTTCTCCTTTCACTCGTTTTCGCGTGTAGATGAGGCGAGTTATATATTTCAAACGTAACAATAAGCTCAGAACAATAACGTTTTGGAAACGCCACGTATTATGCACCTCATGCATAACGTCGTCCACACAATACTATAATTATATGACATACTATAGTAACTAAGAAATGTGGACGCAAATGCAATAAACTATACAATGTAGAATTGGGAATGTAAAAAAACTTTTAAATGTTGGAATGTAGTAGAAAGGCTACGTATATAAGGTAGATGAACATATAACGGCAATGCAGGCAACAAAAGTTATATTAAACTATACATGATATAGAATAGACTACGGAAGGTGATATGAAACTAGGTTCGTTTCAGACGGCATAACATGAGGCCCAAACGTCTGGGTAAAAATGAAAGAGGAAAAAATGATTTATGTAGTAACCAAAGGCATCCAAATGGTGAAGCGGTGTATTCAAACGGTACAAAGAATACTAATGTATACATGGCAACGTATAATTACAATATAACATCCCAGCGAACACGACAATTGTAGTCCGTTGGAAGGAAAAGTAACAAGGCATGGCAGGAGTATTGGTATTAGAAGTGGGTTGGTTGTAAGTAGATGAAACGTGGAAAACGGTACGTATTATGTACGTCTTTGACTCCATAGGCCACACTATACTATAATATATATGACATAGTATAGAAGCTGGAAAAGCAAAAGACACTAGCAAGAATAAGTGTATTTGGGGTTCGAAGGTTGACTCCAATGCAATAAGATAAACATTATAGAAGTAGAGAACACAAAAGGCTTGAAAATGTTGGACTGTACTATATAAACGGCATATATAAAGTAAGAGAACATATAAGGGCAATGCAAGCGCAAAAAAATATTATACTGTATGTGATATAGTATAGTCCATGGAAAGTGCATAGGAAACAAGTTTCGTTCTACAAGGCATAACATGAGGTGCCAGCGTATGTGTACAGATGCAAGATGACAAAAATGATTGATGTAATAATAAAAAGGCATTCATCTGAGTGGAGATGACTATAGGCAAAACGTATGGTAACTTACGGACCGTCTATTCGAACAGTACAAATAAAATTATTATATACAGTTCAAAGTATTGTAAAAATAACATTCCAGCACACACGGCAACTGCATTCCGTTGGGAGGAAAAATAATGAGGCATGGGGGTATTGGTATGAAAATTTTGTTGGTTATAGGTAGATGAAACATAGAATACAACTTGTGAACTTATAGAGCTCCTAATTGGTGGAATATATTGTAAATGACGTTAGTATAAAATCACACTGTCATGTATGACCATTTACCAAACTATATTATAGTATATCTTAGATAGTATATGTACGACATTAACAAAAAGTACAACATCCGGGCTACCATCTGAAAAGACTATACTATTTTGACATTATAATAGCTACATAAAGTTCAATGTTTAGTTGATTTCAAACACAACATCTATACATGTAATCAATACAAACTATAAGAATAGAATGTACACTTTCATTATCATAACCAACATATGGTGATGGTAATGAAACTGTTCAGTTGACGTGACAACAACTAGTGTACACATAACGGGTTACCCATTGATGTGATAACAACTGATGTACAAACATAACTGAAAACGTATGGGATCCCATAAGAATAATTTGGGGGACCTACGATTCCGTCAACTGCTCTTATTGAGCATTAGAAGAAGACTAATTTTATGACCTCTATCCACCGTAAATTAAAGTAGTTGTTGTTTCTTTTCCGGTCCGTTGGTTCGTAACCTGTCTGATACAAACGCTCTGGCATTGTTAACTCCTCCAACCTATATATTCATATGAAATAATTTAGATTACTACAGAACGAATGGTCCACATAGGTGTCCGTATACTATTGATTCAATGATATAGTATGGAACTCTGTTAAGAGATATATGCATATATTCATTTTACTATAAAATTGTGCAAAAGAGGTAAACGAAATAACAAGCTTTTCTAGTATATTGAATGAAATATACATGTATTGTTAAAGTCATAAAGAAATAAATGCATTTTATTATATATACAATTACACTATAGTACCAAGACATATGGTATTGTCTTTCTTAATCCAGTAATAACACAATACAAACACTACTATTTTACTTACATTTATTTTCTCTTACCCACATACAATTTTATCACACCCATGCACACACACATGAATATATTTCATAGGACACACAATATGTGAACTTTGTACACATACAACTCCATATGCATGACTCCACAAACATAACATGCAAACTATACTACTAGTGTTCACAATATGGTATAAACATCTCACAAAAAGACAACTTAACCCATATACATTATGTACTTTTGCTTCTAGAAACATCAAATTTATAAATATTACCAACAACGATTATACTATAATACTTTCACAAATAGTTTAGTCATATATTGGTGTTTATCACAACTATGCAAGTACACATGAATGTATGGCAAAGGATACAAACATGTGTGAAATGTTGACATATAGAACTCCTTCTGGAGTACTCCCAAACCATAACATGAAAATTATACTACAAATGATGCCCATGTAGTCTTAACATAACATGTAAAGACCCCGACACACATCCGGCTTATGTGGGATGGGTTCGACATGCATCAAATATGTATATAATACAATTGAAGCCTATATTATTATATGAAAAATCATAGTCTCTCTTTTTCTATATTTTGAGTACCATACTATCTATGTAGTCTGTATAGTATAGTATAATACTTCATCATTTTCACCCTCCCCATAAACTTTGGTGGCCAAAACCGCCGCAAAAACAATGTCAAATATGCAAACTTTGCTTATTAAGGATCAAAAAGTCTAGAATATTAATTTTGATTAACAAACAATTGTTTGATAATACCTTTTTCGTGACCCATTGAAGACTGTTTCCACTAGATCTACAAAAGGAACAGTGTGTCAGATTAACTTCTCATTCCATTGCGTTGAAACGTAATCGATGTCTCTTTATTCTATACAATCAAACCACATAACTTGATTATTTTTCAATAGCTGTAATTGTCTCGCCGTAATTTATTGGCTTGCCGAAACTCTTACTGTCCAAACACAATCTCTCACAACACGGAAAATTTACCTATTTACCCTTCTCTCTGCTCTAAATCAGTTTCAGAAGTGTACTCTCCAAATCGATCTTCACCACTGCACGAAAAATTGTTAGAAGTGAAAAAGGTAATTCGGTTTATTGTGTAAAGATAAAAGTACACATTTTCCCTTTCTACGCGCATGAAATGGTATTTTTGTCTAAAATCACTATATTATATAACATATCATAGCCATAGTATTGTTATGGTTACGAACTTAGTTTTTTCTTCTGATATGGTTATGTCGCCTAATTCCTCTAATTCTTTTGTGTACTTGAAAGAAACAAAATATTTCTTTTTCTTGGCAATTGTTTTGGATGAGAAATAAAATTTTCTCTCTCTTCTCTCATCCTCACTTTTCAGAGAAAGATAAATGTTCTCGCCGGATTATTTTCAGGTTTTCTTGGCCTACGGAGTTTGGGCTCTTCCCTTGGCATCGATGGCTGCGTTAGCATCGGTTGGCTAGCTTTAGTTCATGTGTTGCGTCCTTCCTTTTGTGAACGACCTACTTTTGACTCTGGGATTATGGCTCGCTTTACATCATCTGATGATGTTGATGGTGGCTTATCTCCGGGCTTTCTGGATCTGTTTGATTTCCTCTTCCTCCCTCGCTCTCTCTCTGTTTTAGTTGTTTTTTGTCGATTTTCTTGACATTGACAACGGTTGATTGAATCTCCGAATATTGAAGAGGAGATCATTTTGGCTTTAGCTATATTGTTGTTTGGTCTATCGGTGTTGAAGGCTAAAGCGTTGTTACTATGAGCTATGTCTCTTCCAAATCTCATTGCGGCGGATTTCTTTGAACGGTTTTTGTTTCCGATTTAGTTCCAGTGGTATTCCGACTAGAGTTCATCGGTGATGCACTAGCCGGTGATTTTCGATGACGGCTCATCTTTAGGGCATGTGTTCCCTCCTCGCCAAGCCTTAACATGTTGAGTAGCTAAATCGTCCTTCGTATTTCACTCTTGGGCTTTTTTTTGGCTAGGGATATATTTTCTTTGAGGCTTTAATTTATGAGAATACTCTTTATCTAAAAAAATTTTTGTCATAAAAAATAGATTTCAAATAAAATTACTAAAATAGACTTAAGGTTTCGAGTTATTGGGTAGAGTTTTCAAGGTAAGATTTAAAATTAAAAAAAATTAAAATTAAAATTTTCAAAATGAAAAGTCTATTTTTGTCATTTTTTCTTGAATGTTATTTTGGTGGCAAAAATTTAAAATATCTATTTGAAAAATTTTCCCTTAATTTACTTACTATCTCTTTTTTGTGTGTCATTTATGTAATTATCTTTGTTTAGTAATACTAGATATTAAAAAACGGAAAGATTTATGAAAAATTCTCCCAAATAGCATTTTTAGGTTTTGTTACCAAAATAGTCTCCAAGAAAAAATGACCGAATTAGCCTTTTTATTTTGAAAATTTTCATATTTATTTTTTTATTTTTAAAATTTTGAATTCACTTCTGAAACTTCACCTCATAACTCTAAACCATAAGTCTGGATTAGTTAACCCTAGGGGTATAAATGTATATTTACACTCTTTAATAAAGTTTATTTTGATCATTTTTCTCCTTAGACTTTTTGGTAAAATTATAAAAATGGGACATTTAGAAATTGGGTTTTTCCCCCTATGATTTTATCTAATGTTTTTGTCATGCTAGTATTATACTGGGCAAAATGTATATCTAAATCATAAATCTGGATTAACTAACCTTAAGGGTATAAATGTACATTTACACTATTTAATAAAATTTATTTTGATCATTTTTCTTCTTAGACTTTTTGGGAAAATTATAAAAATGGGACATTTAGAAATTGGGTTTTCCCCTAAGATTTTATCTAATGTTTTTGTCATGCTAGTATTTTACTGGGCAAATCTCTCAAATCGATTTTTTAAAATTTTTTATCATAAAAATAGATTTCAAAGAAAAAATGATCAAAATAGACTTTTTTTAAATTAATATTTTTTAGTTTTTGTTTTTTAATTTTAAGCTTTATCTCCAAAACTTCACCCTTTAACTCTAAACTATAAGGCTAGATTAGTTTTCCCAAAGGGTATAAATGTATATTTACATTCTTTAATAAAAACTATTTTGGCCATTTTTCCCTTTAAAACTATTCTGATGACAAAAATATTTTTAGTTATATCTTATGGTATTTCTCTATTTTAATTACTTAATACCATGATACGAGTAAATCAATTTAATTTAATTTAAATATATAATATTATTTATTAATTTAATTTATTATTCTAAAATTAAAAAAGACAAATACTAATTCCTTTTAACCTTAGACAAGTTCCTAATTCTTTTCTTCGTTGTTGAACTTTCTCCCTTCTTCCATGTCGAAATCACCTTTTCCCTATCTTCTAGCTTTTTCATCTCTCTTCTTCCACCTCTTTTATCTCTATTTATATTTGAAGAACACAAGTATGCAATTAGGTTAAGCTTTTTGATCGGTTAAGCTCATCCCCTATACTACTCTACTCAATGTCCAAATGGGCGAAGATGTTACTGGGTTTACACTATCTCCGTCACTATTCGATTCAGTTATCAATGTCATGTGTAAAATCTTGTGACTTTGATAGTGCTCGTGACATTCCATCTGTTGGATATAAATTAAAAGCCCATTGGCTTTAATATAATGTGAACATAAATGACTAATGGGCCAATCTATTTGAAGTCTATTAGGCATAACTGAAAAGAAGAAGTAAAGTCCCACATCGGGGAACTAGAGAGGAGAGGAGCACTTTATATATGATCTCTTGCTATGAGATGTTAAACGGCTCAGGGGAAGAGAGAAGGCCCCCCCCCACGTGTGCGCCGCCGCCGCCGTCTGGTGGGCGTTGGCTTGGGCCCGATAAAAGAATTTTTTTTTGGACGAAGTTAATCTCAACGTTTTGCTATTTTATACCCAAAAAACAACATGCATTTTGTTTTAAAACAACATGCGTTTTATTTTAAAACGACAAATAGTTTTGTATACAAAATAAAAAACGTCATGCATTTTATCCTCTCGAGATATTTAAACGAGATAAGATAAAGTCTTGCGGAATAAGTTTTCGAAACTCAACTTCCTGAGATCTCCGCGAGATTCTCGCCCACGTGCAACGGTTTGCGTTATGCTTTGTAGCTCTATCACGAAACGTTTTTTCTTATATGAATCATAACAATGTTTAAAAATAAAAAAACGATTCGTTTTCACAATAGCTTTCTAAAGCGACTTGTGAAACAATCTACAAGTCTACACAAACAGCTTCTGCGAACGCTTTTAAGCGACTCTGCAAAACGTTTTTCAGACTTATATCGATATGATTTGGTGCTTTGTAACGCTTTAAGCGATATACTAAAAACACCAAAAATGACAATCGATTTACACTATTATTTTTTGAAATAATATGTTATCTGTTGAATGGAGTCTAATCTGCTTTCATGTTTTCTCTACAGAAAAATGACGGAAACTAACAACACCCCCATTGACACCACCATTGATACGCAAACTCCACTCAACACTGCCCAAACTGATGCAACAGCAACAACTACTGCAACAACTGCTGCAACAACGACACTTACCCTTCCAGTGGGAAATGTTGCTGATGAAACCACGCGCCGTAGCTTGTTCGGTGTTGGTCTCTATCAAACGGCTCCTATTCATGCAACCACAAGTGTTCTGGTTGTAATTGCAACTCCTCCAACTATACCAAGCTTGTTCACTCAAGGTATAATGCCTGACAAGTTTGATGGCAAAGACTTCAAAATGTGGCAAAAGAAGATGATGTTCTTCCTGACAATAATGAAGCTGGATAAATTCACCCAGGAGGACAAACCCATTGTCCCTTACGGGGTTGATGATATGTACGCTCTTGCAACTGTTGACAGTTGGGTGCAGTCCGACTTCATGTGCAAAGGATACATTTTGGGTCGCCTTATTGACCCATTGTACCAAGTCTATTGTGAGATCCCCACATCGAAAAAGTTATGGAGATCACTGGACAAGAAGTACAGAGGTGAGGACGCTGGCTCCCAGAAGTATGTGGTTGCAAAATTCCATGACTTCAAAATGGTGGATTCAAAACCCATCATGGATCAGGTGGAAGCGTTTCAGCTCATTTGCCATGAAATTGTTGCTGAAGGAATGTCCATCTGTGAGACTTTCACAACTCTCAGCTTCATCCAAAAGCTTCCTCCAAGCTATGCAAAATTCAAGAACTACCTGAAGCATAAAAAGAAGAAGATGGGACTCGAAGATCTCATTCAGAGGCTTCAAATGGAAGCCAGAAACCGAAATGATGACAAGCTGCTCCAAGCTAAAGAGCACAGTGTCAACGTGGCTGAAATGAAAGGTAAAGGAAAGGCAATTGCTCGCTCTCCTGCAAAGCCTTTCAAAACAGCTGCAATTTTGAGGGCTTCTGGTCCAAACTTTAAGAAGAAAGGCATTGAAATCAATGGGAATGTGGAGAAATTGAAGGGAAAATGTCTCTACTGCCACAAAGTTGGTCACATGACTTCTGAGTGTCGCAGTAAGATCAGAGATGAGAAGGCTCAGGCGAATCTCACTGAAGAAGATCTCGTTGCAGTGGTGACTGAAGTCAACATGGTTGAAAGCAACAACCCTAAGGAATGGTGGTATGACACTGGTACCACCACCCACGTTTGCACTGATAGGGCCATGTTCAGCACCTATCAGAAAAGCAAGACTTAGGAGAAGTTGTTCATTGGAAACACTGCAGTCTCCAAGATTGAAGGTCGCGGCAAGGTGATTCTGAAGATGACATCCGGACGTGAAGTCACTCTGCAGAATGTGAAGCATGTGCCTGACATGAGGAAGAACCTGGTCTCGGGAACATTGCTCAACAAAAATGGATTCACCACAAGTCTTGAGGTGGACAAGCTCGTGATTAGGAAGAATGGGGTTTATTTGGGAAAGGGGTATGTTAATGATGGATTGGTCAAAATGAATGTAATGACAGTCACTCTGAATACTGTAGCTCTAAAAGTTTCAATGAATAAGAAAGAGCCAGTTGCTTATTTGGTTGAGTCTTTTAATATATGGCATGAAAGATTAGACCATGTAAACTACAAAACGATACAAAGATTAATGAATCAAAATTTAATCCCAAAATACAAAACAAGTAAACAAAGATGTGAAGTATGGTACAAGCTAAGCTCACAAAAACGCCTTCACCTCGTGTTGAAAGAACTAACAAACCTCTAGATTTAATTCACATAGATTTATGTGACTTAAAATATATACAAAGTAGAGGTGAAAAAAGTACTTTGTGACCTTCATAGACGACTGCACAAAATATTGTTATGTATATTTATTACATAGCAAAGATGAAACCTTAGAAAAGTTCAAAGAATTTAAACTCGAGGTCGAAAATCAGCTTAAAACAACTATTAAAATAGTTAAAAGCGACAGAGGAAGTGAGTATGATGGTCCTTTTAATGCTTTTTGTAAAGAACATGGAATAATTCATCAAACTACAGTTCCTTACTCACCAGAATCTAATGGAGTTGTTGAACGTAAAAATCTAACTCTAAAAGAGATGATGAATGCAATGTTGCAGGCATCTGGGTTACCCCAGAACATGTGGAGGGAAGCGTTGCTTACCACTAATTATATCCTCAACAAAATTCCACACAAAGTAACTGGCAAAACTCCATATGAACTATGGAAAGGTAATTTACCTTCGTATAAATATCTCAAAGTCTGGGGGTGCTTGGCAAAAGTTGCGGTACCGCCACCTAAGAAGCTCACTATTGGACCTAAAACAGTGGATTGCATCTTCATCGGGTATGCACATAATAGTACTGTATATCGGTTTATGTTACATAAATCTGAAATATCAGATATTCATGAAAATACAGTAATTGAATCAAGAAATGCATCTTTCTTCGAAAACATTTTCCCATGTAAGGAAAAACAAAGTTCAAACGAACTCGAGGAGAAAGAGACGAGGACAATGTTTCAGAAATTGAAACAAATGTCGACATTTCTATAAATGATATTTCAGAAAATGAAAAAGATGAACCAAGAAGGAGTAAAAGAACTCGAAAGGAAAAATCTTTTGGTGAAGATTTCTTAATGGCATTTTTAGTAGAAAATGATCCAAAGACTTTGGCAGAAGCCATGGCTTCACCAGATGCTCCATTTTGGAACGAAGCTGTCAGATATGAATTCGACTCTATCATGAAAAATTATACATGGTATATAACAGATTTACCACCTGGCTGCAATGCATTAGGGAATAGATGGATAATGAAACGAAAACTAAACCCTGATGGAACACCTGGTTTATACAAAGCTAGACTTGTTGTTCAAGGATTCCGACAAAAAGAAGACCTTAACTATTTTGAGACATATTCTCCAGTAACGAGAATAACCTCAATAAGGCTGATGATAGCAATTGCAGCTCTTAGAAACCTAGAAATCCATCAAATGGATGTAAAAACCGCCTTTCTAAATGGTGATTTAGAAGATGAACTTTACATGAAACAACCTGAGAGTTTTGTTATACCTGGACAGGAAAACAAAATATGTCGACTTGTAAAGTCACTTTATGGGCTTAAACAAGCTCCTAAACAATGGCATGAAAAATTTGACAATGTAATGATGTCGAATGGTTTCAAAATTAATGAATGTGATAAATGCATATACTACAAAACTACCAAAAATGCGTATGTTTTGCGATGTCTATATGTAGATGATATGCTCATTATTGGAAGCAATAAAGATATTATCAATCACACAAGAAACATTCTCAAAAGGAAATTTGAGATGAAAGATATGAGATTAGCAGATGTTATTCTCGGGGTTAAAGTCACAAGAACTTCAAATGGAATCATCTTAACTCAATCTCACTATGCTCAAACAATATTAGATAGATTTAAAAACTACTCTATTAGTACGGCAAAAACTCTGTTAGATCCCCAAATGCACTTGACAAAGAATTTAGGTGAAGCGGTTTCACAAAACGAATATGCACGAGTGATTGGAAGTCTCATGTACTTGACCAATTGTACTAGACCAGATCTAGCTCATGCAGTAAACGTACTTAGTCGATATACAAGTAATCCAAGTCATACACACTGGAAAGGTATAACGAGAGTACTCAATTACTTGCACTACCCCAAAAATTTTGGGCTTCACTATGGTAAAGAACCAGCAGTTTTAGAAGGATACAGTGACACTAACTGGATATCAGATTCTAAAAACTCAAAATCCACAAGTGGATACGTCTTTACACTAAGAGGAGCAGCTATATCATATAAATCTACCAAATAAACAGTGTTAGCCTGATCCACCATGGAATCTGAGTTTATAGCCTTAGACAAAGCAGCAGAAGAAGCTGAATGGCTTAGAAATTTTTTGGAAGATATTCCCATGTGGGAGAAACCTGTGCCAGCTATACGAATACATTGTGATAGTCAATCAGCTATAGCTCGGGCTCAGAATAATCTCTACAACGGCAAATCTCATCACATCAGAAGATGACATAAGACCATTAGACAACGTATCTCAAATGGTGTAATCACAATAGATTATATCAAATCGGCTGACAACCTAGCGGATCCATTTACTAAAGGTTTGCCACGAGATATTGTTGCTAAATCATCAAAAGGAATGGGTTTAAAGCCTATAACGAATGAAGATGCTTGATTGCAACCCTACCTATCATGACTGGAGATCCCAAGATGTAGGTTCAAAGGGAAAAAAAATAAACAGAATCTAATAAAAGCACTATGAGACAAAATAGTCTCTTCCCAACTCCGAAGATGATAAAAGTTCTAATGAGAGAAGGATAAGCATAAGCTTTTAATGATTCCATAGCTTTTAAAGCGGAGTATTACTCAATACTTTTCATGGTCAATCACCTAATGAGTGTGAAATGAGGCTGTTTCTAGGAGAATGAATGCAAGGCTATATTCTCTAAGTTCACTCATTAAAACCATGAATAGTTCAGGGCCACAATGAACACAATAGAGAACTTAGTTCTACGAGAAAATGAAGTTGCGTTATGCATGTTGTCTCGGTCTACATAAAACACCGGTTGGTTCAAGACATCATGTTCACCTTCTGGTAAAGTAAACCCGACAGATATTAACTATGAGTGGTTCAAGACTTAAAAGTGCCACCAACTCAAACACAGTGAATTTTTCGCAAACACTCTCGATAAGTCTATCTAGTCCAGTCAGGATTAGAATAAGTATAGTATTGTAGAGTTCATCGAGTCTGCATATGCTTAGAGTCATTTATATTCATGTGGGGGAAAGCCCATTGGCTTTAATATAATGTGAACATAAATTACTAATGGGCCAATCTGTTTGAGGCCTATTAGGCATAAATGAAAAGAAGAAGTAAAGTCCCACATCGGGGAACTAGAGAGGAGAGGAGCACTTTATATATGATCTCTTGCTATGAGATGTTAAACGGCTCAGGGGAAGAGAGGAGGCCCCCCACGCGCGCGCCGCCACCGTTGTCTGGCCGGCTCGGCTTGGCTCGGCTCAGCTTGGTATGGGCTTGGGCTTGAGTTTGGGCTTGGGCTTGGGCTTGAGTGGAGGGTCTCTGGCCCGATAAAGAAGTCTTCTTTTTGGACCAAGTTAATCTCAACGTTTTGCCATTTTATACCCAAAAAACAACATGCATTTTGTTTTAAAACGACAAGTAGTTTTGTATACAAAATAAAAAACGTCATGCATTTTATCCTCTCGAGATATTTAAACGAGATAAGATAGAGTCTTGGGGAATAAGTTTTCGAAACTCAACTTCCCGAGATCTCCGCGAGATTCTCGCCCACGTGCAACAGCTGTTGCGGGAAGTGGCTTCTCGCTTTCTCTTTAAATAAACCCGACTCGTCTCCTTCATTCTTTAATTTTTTCACAACGAAAACCAGCAATCGTAATCCCACAGCGTAAGTTTAATAGTTAGAGAGTGTTCGTAGATTATTAGTTCGTTAGGGACGTTCACGGGTGAAGCGTGAATCGTCTATCATGGTTGTATCATGGGACTCTAATTCGTACATGTCCGTCTCACTACGGAGCAAATATTAAGAGTTAAGGAAAGAGTTCGTCTCGACTCCATGGTCTATTCCTTGAAAATGTTTATACTCGGTTTTCATTTCGTCTTTTACAATCGTATTTTTCCTTAACGTCCCTTTATTTATATCGTTTATGTCAATTCGGTTTTTCGGCTTCTACACCATCTCCTATCCGAAAAATTCAATCTCGTCGTGCTCTCAGTTTCACTCCACTGTCTACGTTATGTCGGAATAGCCCTTGCGGTCACGGATAGAAGGAAAGCTCGTCGAAGAGCAACAATGGCCAGTTTGGGTAAGTTTGCAAGACAAGTCCTTAAACTTTTGACTAATCACAGATTTGTCCCATAACTTTTTGTTTGTATATATTTTTCCACAAATTAACTCCAAAACTTTCAACTGTGCAGTCTAGACTAGTGAGTATTAGTATTTTGCAGTCCTAGTTCCTGAAATTTTTGTCGTTTTAATGTTTGCCCCAATACTTCTAATTTCAGAGATATCCTTATGATTTCGCCTTAAACATTCAAATGTGCACTTGTGTCCCTGTTATATACAAATGCAATATATATAAAACTCAGAAACTAATTGGGGATTAATTGGGGATTACTTTTAAGATTTTTATTATACTTAGATACTATATTAACTAGTGTACGTATCAAATTTTCTTGAATCCTATGTGGTCTAGTGGCATGTATGTGTAGTTTTCTCTTGAAAAACTCTAGTTCGAGTGAAGGAAAGAGCAGTTTCCATATTTTGAGATTTAAGGGCTATTTTGTGTAGAATTAAGAAATATATTAACCGACATATGAAAATTTTCATATTTTCGTGATTTGGCTATAATATGTATTCTAAGTTGGCTAGTACACTGCATAATGGGTGGGAAACCTATTATTCCTTAGGAGTAGCATTAGGTAATTGCTAGAACCAATTATGACACACAAACAACATAAGGTAAATCGTAAAGTAAGCTTCAGGTAGACTAGATATCTTTCCAAAATTAAAACCGAACGAGTTATAAAGCAAAGATAGAATATTTAAGAAAATTTTGTTTGTTTTATATACCAACGATAGATCTATGTATAATACTTAGTATATGATTTCTACAATAAGTAGATGATATCTTATGAATTTGTATGACTGCAACAATCATTTGGGGTATATATTGATCATTTAGATTACCATTTAGATATCAATAGGTTGCATTTTCATGCATATGTCCTTATTAGGTGTTCGAGTATCCTTTTGGAGTTTTTGGAAGTGTTTGAAGCCATCTTGGATCAAAAGAAGTGAAGATCGAGATTTGGGTAAATGAATCTTGTAGATGAGTCGACTGCGCAGATGTCGACCGCGCGGACGTCGACCGCGCAGACGTCGACCGCGCGAACATCAACCGCGCAGATGTCGACCGCGCAGACATCGACCGCGGACAACATCCAACCGTGGATTTAAGGCAGTAAGGTCAGGTGACCAAGGCTGGACCGCGGGCAAGAACCACTGATAACACCTGTCCGCGGATTCGGACCAAAGAGCTCGAGTTTGGCTTGGAAGATCCGCAGACGATGGACGCAGGTGAAGGCAGTCCGCATAATCAAGGCAGTGAGGTCGATTTTTTAAAAGGACAGACCGCGTACCAAAACCGCGGGTTGATGCCGTCAGCGGTCGACACCCAGAACAAATTTTTTACCATTTTACCCTCATATTTTAAGCTACTATAAATACATTTTAGACCTAATATTAAAAGGAAATCTCAACGACTCTAAATTTGATAAATGAAATTTGTCACAATGCCATCACCATGGTTTCAGTAATGAGAGTCTACTAAGTACTTTCTACAGAGGAGCTTTGCATAAGTATTGAAACATGTTAGACATTGCTAGCAATGATTTCTTCTTAGGTAGAACTGTGCAAGATGGTATGGAACTTGTTGAGAACATGGCTCAAAGCGACTCAGTGTACAATGATGATTGTGATAGACAAAACCGAGGTGGAGGTTGTGATGAATCCTTCACAAGGAAAGAGCTGAAGTCTCTCCACGAAAAGTTGGGGATTCTTCTTCTACTACCCGAATTGGTCTCATCAAGGATTTTTCTTTGAAGATTGGAGCTTGCACCATTCGCATAGACCTCACTGTTTTGGATATGATAACCAATAGGAGAGTACCATTGATCTTAAACACACATTTTCTTGCTACTGTTGGTGCTTGCATTGATTTCCCTAACAAGAGATTGATTCTCCATAATGTCAACAAAGCTATCTCATACCCAATCAAGTCTCCAATAATGAATGTTGAATATTGTGGAACTATCACTTATGGAGAACCTCCCAATGAGAATATGAAAGATGAAATGGTTGTTAGTGGGCAAGAAGGTCTTGACGGAGAGTCTTCTAAAGATGTGTGCTGAGCATTTGTAAAATGCTCAAAAGGAGGAGGTGAGTAGAGTCGTTATGGTTACCCATGGAAGAAAGAAGAAGATTAAAGAACGTCAACCTCCACCTCTCGATAAAATGCCACACATTCTCATTCTTCACCCAATAAAGCTCAAGGATGGAGCTATTAAGTACAAGATCAAGTGCAAGGGATGGTCCAAACATTCTCAAGTGCAAGGTCCATCATAACTCCTCAGCTCCAAGATGATCCAATCAAGCTTCAAGAGCTCCTTTCGCAAGTCCTCACCATCACTATTGAAGGTGGGAAAGATCCTCCTCCTCATTAGCCAAGTGAAAAGGTAATCAAGCTAGAGACTTAAAACAAGCTCACTTGTGAGGAAATCCCATGTTATCCTTGTATATACTCTTGATATTTCTTTCTTTTTTTTGGTTTTTTAATAAATGTGGTTGAGGTTTTGAGGTTGAGTCTAGCACTAGAGGAGAAAAGAAAGGTGGTGAAGCACCCGAGCCTTTTGGTAAACTTCCTGCATCAGCCTCCTCTAGTCGCTATATCATTCTAGCTCCTTGCACCGACTCTAGACACCCGCTTCCATACTCCAATCTTCACTTGAGGTACTACTTCAAGCTTTCATCGTATATACCACGTTTCTTTTACTTTTGTCATATTTTCGGTATCTCCCTTTCTTTTACTCACACAAAGACTGTGTGATTTAAGTTTTTGGGATGTATCAAATATCTAATGATGTTCATTTGGATGAATTTCAAACCTTTGACTCATGCATTATAAATAGTTACTGCATTTAGAAGCACGAAAAAATGAGAATTTTCAAAACAAACAACAAAAAAGTTTCTAGTTGCATCATTTGCATCTTTAGGATTGAGCCTAGAAGCATATAGATTGCATTCATTCATTTGGAGCAAACCTTGTAGAGAACTAATGTAAATAACTCAATGTGATACCCTTCTCAATCATAACAAGAAGCTTGAGCATCTTCTTGATAACTTGTAAACTTCGAGCCTTGAAAGCTCCTCTTGAAACTTATTTGATTGATGAAACTTGTTTGTCCTTGAAACCAACTCCAATCTTACTTGATTTAATGAACCTGATCTATCTTGCTTATGGGATCTTGTTGTGCTTGATCATGGTTACTTCACACACACTTGAGTTTGTCTTATCCATTTCACCAATCTTTGACAACTCAAGTGTCCATCTTTCCTTTAGATGATTCTCCACACCCTTAACTCTACCTTCCTTTAAAGACATTATTACTTTGATGAGTGAGGTGTTATCTGAAAGCTTGATATGTGTATAATACCCCTGTTCGTTTTAAAGACGCTATCACCAGCGGCTGCGACCAATAATTACACTGTGACAGAAGATACTTTATTGATGTTAAAACTAAAACAGACGCAAACTGATAATCAAGGGCATGAAACTGGAGTTGAAGTTGTCGCTGATATTTGCAACGTCGTATTTACTGGTTTTTATTTGCCGCAGCGACTTAATAATCAAATCAGTTGTGTCTTGATTGTGCTCTGTTTGCCGTAACCGTAGAGATAATTTTGAATCGCATCTGCTTGTCGCAGCGTTGATAAAACGAACAGGTGTAATGTTGAGAGTATTGGAAACGACAATGTTTAGTCTTCATTACTTGCTAGCTTTAAGATCTCATTGACTAGCTTATAGGATGGAAAAGGAGTATTGAGTGTTTGATCTTGAAGGGTTAAACGAAAAAGTGAGTGAAAAAGTGAACTTAAAGTCTAAAGAAGAGATAAGATATTAAGGATCAAAGAAAAAGAAAATATTAGCTCGAAGAGTGCAAAGGAAAGAAAACCTCCTAAGAAAAGAAAAGAAAGATTCAAAAGAGTTGGGAAAAAAAGAGCTAACGCTTAGAAAAACAGTGAAACAATCCCTAGTAAACAAAAAAACAAAGATTTCTAAAAGTGAGAGTGTTCTTGAGTGTTCTTGGAGTATTTGGGTGAGTGAAAGGGAGTTTGGCATTGGGAATCAGAGGTAGACACTGTTTTATGTCTAGGAAATGGGTTGAACAATGAGGATTGAGCATTGTATGCATGAGTTGTTCTCTTTCTTAGATATATTATGCAAAATGTCAAGCTACTTTGTTGTTGAGAGTAAACCACCATGAACGAACTTGATGACCGTCTTACTTCACCATAGCTTCAAGTCTTTTTCTCATCAAGCCAAATGATTAAGACCAATTGCCCATTTGCAAGAGTGCACTTGTGATTACTGCTTAATGAACGTGAGAGTTGGTTTCTTGGCTTGTTTGTGGAGCCTTGAGCATAAGTGTAAGAGATAAAGGAGTTGAGATAGGCCTAGAGAAGATAGAGTTTGATAGGATTTCACACTTTGGCTATTTAGTATATTTTTGAAGGATATCATCACATTTATGGCTTTGAAGAGTATCTTTGGGTAATAAGCTCCAACCTTCACACTTCTTACTCACCTTGTTCTTGAAAGTTTACTTGTAGACAAGTAAATGGTAAGTTTGGGGGAGTTGATATCTTATAAATTTTCATGATTTCAACTATTATTTAGTGTATATATTGATCATTTAGATTACCATTTAGATATTAATAGGTTGCATTTTCATGCATATGTCCTTATTAGGTGTTGGAACATCCTTTTGGAGTTTTTGGAGGTGTTTGAAGTTATCTTGTAGATGGGTCGATCGCAGACGTCGACCGCCGACCGCGGACAACATCCATCTACGGATTTAGGGCAATAACGTCAGGTGAGAAAGGCTGGACCGTGGACAAAAACCGGACAACATCGGTCCGCGGATTCGGACCAGAGAGCTCGAGTTTGGCATGGAAGATCTGCGGACGATGGACACAGGTGAAGGCAGTCCACAAAATTAAGGCAGTGAGGTAGAATTTTTTAAAGGACGGACTGCGGACCAAAACCGCGGGTTGATGTCGTCCGCGGTCGACAGCCAGACCAAACTTTTTACTATTTTACTCTCATTTTTAAGTTACTATAAATACATTATAGATTTAATATTAGAGGGAAATCTTGTTTTCTCTATAAACACATTGATATTTTGGAGGAAAGCTTGAATCTTTAGTATCTTAGTCTTTCTTTCTTGAGTTGTTTGAGTTTTTTAACAATATTAATATGATTAGTCTTGAATCTATCATGGGTTTAAGCTTAATTATGAAAATTAGTGAGTAGACTCTCTTTGAACTTATGGGTTAGGGTGATTAAGTGATGATTTAGAGTGTTTAGTTTTAGATCATTCATGTTCTATGCTTATCTCTTAATCCCAATGCTAGTTTAGATTTAATCTCTCTAATCTAGATCGCTAGACATATTCATGCGCGGAAGGTGTTTGATGAAATGTTTGAACCAAAGTGATAATGCTCTTTGCTTATATGTTAGGGAAGCAGATAGTTAGTAGACTTGTTCTCAATGATTGCTTAATTGAATTAAGTCAAAAACATTTGATGTTTAGTGATTGATAGCAAATGAACTCTTATCTTGACAAAGAGCTAGTTTAATGATTGTGTCTAGGCTTATTGAACTTGATTGCTTGTTTGTATTAGCACTCTAGATTAGATCTTAGTCACCCAAAGTCAATATTCTTGCTCATGTGTTTTTTTATTCTCAATTGATTGAAAGTTTTAGTTATTTTCCTTGTCTGTTCTTATTACTTCTATTCACATTAACCAAAATTGATTGCACTTAGATTAAATACTAAATTTAAAACAACTTTGAATAACATTAACATTCGATATTAGCGTTGACAAATTATCAGTAAATTGCCATAATGAGTATTTTATTCTCAACTATAACATAAAATATAAAATGGTTTCACTATTTAAAAACAAATTAAACATATAAATAGTAATTTCATATTTTTCTATTTTTAAAATTTAATTTATTATTTTTCCATTACAAAAGGATAAAACATGTCCAAAATAATTAGAAAAATCAAAAGTTTTAATAGGACAAACAAAATTTCAAAAGTTCTTCCATCTTTCTTTTGTAACAAAAACTTCTTTAAGATTATAGGGTATTTCTCAAGATTTATTGAAAAATCATATTTCTGGTCGATGTTGCAAAAATATTAGGAAACAATTTAGCATATTGGCTAACACCAACCGTCAATATTAATATATCAGCATCGGTTAAGACGGTTTTAATAACCTTGACCAATACGTTAACCTTGACCAATACCTCCAAAAGGGTATTTATTAGGGCTGGGCACAAATATTTGATACTCGGCTTGTACTCGCTACTTGACTTGACTCGGTTTGAAAAAACAAGTACTTGCTACAATCAAATCGAGTAACAAGTAAGCAGATTTTATTACTCGCAAGTACAAGTCAAGTATCAAGTTCATTTTTATTTTTAACTACTTGGCTCGTTACTTGGTTTGTTACTTGTTATCCTTCACTTGTTCTATTACTTGTCATATATTTGTTTGGTTTATTAAATATGTAGTATCTATTTCATTAGTTAATTAATTTTATGCATTTTATTAGTACATATCTTTAAAATCAAATACTTATTCTGACCAAGTCGTGTATCAAGTAGTTTATTTAAACTTGTAAAAATATAAAATAATAAAATAAATTAATTATTTGGCTTTTTTTTGGTTTAATACTCATTTTTTCAATGAATAAAAATACGTTTTCTTAAATCATAGTAAATAATTCGTTTATATATCAACTTTTATAAATGAATCAAACATAAGTGAAATATTTATATAAGTAAAACATAAATGATTAAAATATAAGTAAAACAATGATAAAATAATAATGATATATTATTATATATAATAAATTTAGTTACTTTTAAATTTTAACTAATTATCAAATAATTTACAAGTAACAAGTATAAAACAAGCCAAGTATCTTGCAAGTCGACCAATTTTTCGCAAGTACTTGAAACTGCAAGTATTTGTTTTTAACAAACCAAGTACAAGTCCAAGATTTGAATACTTGAACAAGCCAAGCCGAACACTAAGTATAGCGAAAATAGCGAGTATTCGGCTTGTGCCCACTTCTAGTATTTATATCTAGAATAATTTATTTTATGTGGTGTGTGAGTTAAATCGCTGGTCAACTGAAGCACTGACGTATGCTTTACTACCAACGAGCCACTTGCAACAAACACGTTTGCTTTCAAGTATAGTGGGCAAGTTAAATCTTTTTTTATTAAATATTTCT
>CAJHQP010001341.1:0-119628 GCA_905132765.1 Moricandia arvensis | reverse complement strand
GAAGCAGTAGACTTAGTTTTTAATAAAGTGATTGGTAAGTAGTATTAGTATACAATTTTAAAATATTTATAAAATTAGTATAAAATATATTTTTTAAATATAATATATATATATGAATAAAAAATTTATACTAAAAATATAAATCTTATTTAATTACATAAATTAGTTAGATTTTAAATGTGAAATATTATTATTATAAAATAAATGTCAAATTTACTTTTAAAATATAAATTTAGTTTTAGATATAAATATAATATTCATATTATTAAATTTAATAAATTAATTATATATAATTTATATAAATTGTCATTATTTATTATTGTTAGAACATTAAATGATTCATATATAATATCATAGAAAAACTATATATGACATATAATTTATTTATTTCTAAACAATATAGATATGTTTATATTTTTAATATATAATATATATTATTTTATATTTTATTATTAAAATAAATGAATTACATGTGCAATTATTAAAATATTATATTTAAATGTAAATATTGTTTCTCTGAAAGTTAAAAATATTTTATTGCAAATTTTATTTCTGAAATATCAATTTATTTTTTATTATAAATATTTTTATATTATTAAATAAAAATAAATTAAGTATATAAAATTATTTAATTTTTATATATTCTAGCTGCAATGTTCTACCAAAAATTGCATATGAGAACACTGAGTAAAAAACATTTGAAGAGTATTAGCATCTTGTAAATATTTTTCTAAATGATTTTTAGAAATGTTGATTAGATAATAATTAGCATATTACTTATGCTAATACTTTGCAATCACCCTTGTACGTGGCAATGCTTTTGTTAATTAAAATATTTTTATTAACTTGATTACATATTAACGTCGATATATACAAATAACTAATGTTTTGAAAGCCAGACAAAATGTTCTCTGAAAACTCAGACAAACATATTTTGATTCAGCCTAAATCAATGGATGATGATATGAACTATTTAAAAATAAAACTATTTCTAGTTAAAATATAATATATAGTATATATATTTATAACTCCTAAATAAGACGCCTGCAACAAACAAGACTACTTAATGATATGCTAGTGTTCAATGCTTAGTGTATAACTGTATATACATGAAATTTGGAGAAGCATATATTCAGTTTCATATTTATTCTGTAAAACAATAATATATGATACTTGACTCATAACCTAAACACTTTCTCTTTCAGACTGAATTGAAATACGAAAAGCACAGTGCTTCAACTAAGTTCTCAATTAGTGAGATCCTTTTATCAACAATATCGCTAAATCAAAAGGAGTATCAGCAGCCAAAGCTGCAGCTTCTGTTTCTGTCAGATCAAAGATTCTAAATTCGACAAGATAGCTTCCGTTCTTGACTTTCTCTCGAAGTTAATCTAATCTTTGCCTAATCTCGCGGTATCTTCATCTGCCTTCTTCAGGAAAGCTTCGTCCAGTTTCTGACGCACGACCAATGCAACTTAAAGCGCTGCTTCTTGTTAGAATCGCAAAACTGTGTGGTCGGCTTGTTTAGATCGTCGCCATTGTGAACTCCTTAGGTGATCTGGCATAATGTCATCAATTAGGTTGATGAGACCACCCAGTGTTAAGCATTTCTAAGCTGTTGATTCTCTAAACTGAAAATCTGATGCCATGTTTGGATGTCTCTCAAATAGGTCATCACTTGGTTTACCTGTGAAACAAGCATGCGCAATCGTTGTTTTATTTGTTTTACACTAATTAATATTGATACGAGTTTTATTTATATAATTATTGAGTTATCACCTGAGAATCAAGACTTGAAACCCATTGACTTCAAAATTTCATCAGCATCGTCAGATGACCTGGACCATTCTTCAGATGAAGATGATAACTTTGTTCCTCATCGCTGGACTCACTAGTCTCTGTATAATTCACCATTGACACTAATATAATCACTCACTCTAAAACCTAGAAAGTATTTAGCTGAGGATTGATTACCCTTAAGCTGGCTTAGCAAAGAGGAATAGAGACCTTTTATCTAGAAAGAACGGAATAAACGTTTCTGTTTGATCGAATCGCACGTAGAGATGATTTATATCTGCAGAGCTAAGAGATGGATCTTAACAAAATGCATGCATTTGTGGTTGATATTCTTATCATAATAACAAAACTAGTAAATGGTATAATTTGTTTTTGCCAAACAATAAATGGTGTCCATCCAATTGAGTACTATGATGCATGCATGCATCCATGCGAGATGAAATATAATTCAATCATTCCTACTTTTAACATTGAGATATAGTGAGAATCAAATGCATGAAAAAAGATAAATTACCTGCTCATAAAGCAACCTAGCTTTAACCGTTTTTGTCACAAAAACCATGGGATATAACGAAGCACGGTATTTGTAGAAACAGTAAAGATTTTTAATAACTATTGGTAAAATATTAATGTACAATTTCACTTAATCTGAAAAAATGGGTAGCCAACAAAAATAATATACAATTTTAAAATTACCATAAAAGTTAGTATATAATATATATTTTAAAATAATATATATATATATATATATGATAAAATTTTTGATATTAAATAATAAGTTTTATTTAATTATTAAACTAAGTTATTTTTAATTTGAAATATTATTATTTAAAAATAAAAGTAAATTTAATTTTTAAAATAGACATTTAGTTTTCGATATAAACATAATATTGATATTATTAATAAAATAACTAATTATATATAGTTTATATAAATTATCATTATTATTTATTGTTAGAACATTAAATGATTCATATATAAGCTTATCATAAAAACTAATATATGACATATAATTTATTTATTTCTAAACAATATAGATATTTTTTATATTTATAATATATAATAATATATTGTGTTATGTTTTATTATTAAACTTATGAATTATATGGGGCTTTTTGCAAATTTGACTCAAAACTTAAAGTTAAATGCAAAACTAACCTCTCCTTCTCTTTTATTTTTTTTTGTCATATTCATTCATCCACATGTTCACATTATTTACAAAAATACCATTAATTTTTTTTTCCGAAAATAGCTTTTTTTACTCTGTCAACCTTGTCATCTTCAAGTATTTACAAGATTGCCAATTGCCATCAATATCCCAACCACCATGAACAACAATTTTGAAGCTCTTAATGCATCTAAAATCGATTTACCACACTCTCTTTCTCAGTTTGTTATGAACTAAAACACATCTCTTTCACTTTGTCTCCATTATAATAACCTTTTGATTGCAAATTTTTATGGTTAATAGAGCTAGTCAAGCATACTATTCTTGGTGCTTACCTTCGTTTCAGGTTCTGGGTGGTTGTAGAAAACTGTGTGTGCTAAGGAAGTCATCTCACTAGTTTATTGGTATTAAATTGAAAATTTTCCAGATCTGTTCGCAGATTAGTTACATGTAAGTTGTCTGGCTGTAGAAGACTTACTTGTAAGTCTTCTGGTCAAGACGACTTACAAATAAGTTGTCTGGAGACTCAGACAACTTACTGATAAGTCTTCTATCTGGACGACTTACTTGTAAGTCACCAGATAGAAGACTTACTTGTAAGTCGTCGCAAATATAGACGACTTACTTGTAAGTCGTCTAGACACTTACCAGTAAGTCGTCCAGATAGAAGACTTAATGTAAGTCGTCAGAAGATAGATTACATGTAAGTCATCCAGAAGATAGACGACTTACAAGTAAGTCGTCCAGAAGACTTAATATACTTAGAAGGAAACCAAAATATTTTTAGCGGGACTAAAATATTTTAAGCGGGAATATTAGGATGACTTACATGTAAGTCGTCCAGAAGATAGACGACTTACAAGTAAGTCGTCCAGGACTTAATATACTTAGAGGGAACAATATTTTTAGCGGGAAACTAAAATATTTAGCGGGAATATTTAAACTCAGCTATTTTCACTCATCACTATGCTGAAAAATTTAAGCCTTTGTTTATATTAATTATATATCTTAAAACATATGTACAATTATCATGATATTCAATTTTTCAGCTTATCAAATAAATTAATATATTTTAAGAGAACTATACTAGAGCAACTTTCAGTAAGTCTTCGAGAAGACTTACTTGAAAGTCGGCTGGACAGAAGACTTGCGAGGGTTAGAAACGTAAAACAAAATTTGTTTCTTGTTATGTTCACAAGGGCTGGTTGTAATTGTCAATAGCCTTTAGGTTACTTTTGCATTTGAGTTCAAGTTTGAGTTACTTTTGCATTTCAAATCAAGTTCTGAGTCATTTTTGCTAAATTTTCCCACATTATATGTGTAATCTATAGTAAATTATATATTGATTAAATGTGAAATATTTTCTCTTTTAAAATTTTAAAAATATTTAATCATTATTTCTATATAAATATAAATTTGACATCTTAGCTGCTAACATAATTTTATATTCATCAATAAAAGTAAATTAATTATATAAAATTATTTTTAAAATTTATATGATTGCTAACCTGTAATACTCTACCAAAGCTCCATATGAGAGCATGTAATCAAAGATCAATTGACAAAGGCATTAGCATGCCTGGTAATACTAATGAGTATTTTTTTAATAAATGTTATGCTTTAGCAATCAAACATTTGGTACGTAGCATACTTTTTCGCTAATTAAATTATTTTTATTAACTGATTAACATAATTAACGTCGATACGATAAAAACACTATTGTTTTGAAAACTAGTAGGTAAACATATTGATTATCTAGACTCAATGGTCGCGACCGATCTGAGTTTGTGTTAACTAAGTTTTTAAATGATGCTAATCGAAATTTGGGGCATGATGATGATGAACCATTTGAAAACGTATTTTTAGTAAATAAAAAAGATATATATATATATATATATATATAATATATACTATATATATATATAATTCTTTACTAAGACTCCAGCAGAGCAAACAAGACTACTTGATGATATGCTAGCTGATGTAGTGCTTGTTGTATAACTGTATATACTATGAAATTTGGAGAAACATATATTCAGTTCATATTTCATTCTGTAAAAATAATACATTATGATACTTGGACTCATACCTAAACACTTTCACTCTTCAGCATTGACATTGAAAGTACGCGAAAAGACTAAAGTAATAGAGCACAGTGCTTCAACTAAATTCTCAATTAGTGAGATCCTTTATCAAACAGATATCGGTTGAATATCAAAAGGCGTATCAGCAGCGCTAAAGCTGCAACTTTATGTTCTTCAGCTCAGATTCTAACTCCGACAAAGACAACTTTCTCTCTTGACTTCTCCTCAAGTAATTCTGATCTGTGCCCCAATCTCCGCGTTTATCTTCTCCCTTCTTCAGGCAAAGCTCATCCAGTTTCAGAGCGCAACCAATGCAACTTAAGCCTACTTTTGTTAGATCCAAACCGTGTGGTCTGGAATGAAGAAGAAACATGCTAGTGATGGAGTTCACACTGGGCATGTCTCAGGAAGGAGCGGTGTAAATTCCTAACCATGGAAGAATTTGACCATGAAACCAAATTTCCCTACATTCTACACTCATCAAGGTCTCGCGGCGAATTGAATCAGTCCCAAAAAGAGTTATGGTTTGGAAGTTACACCAGTTACAAGTTGCAGGTGTTCTGCTGCCCGCTCAAGCAAGAGTGATTTGATCTAGAGTGGCTTGGAAGGCAAGGAAGCTGAGAGGCTTTCTCAGCTCAACCTGAGAACGCCTAAGAGAGCTTCTAGAAGGAGATTTGAAGTTCAAATGTGGATCTACAAGTTCAAATTCAAATTGGAGTTGTTGGGAGTGGTTATTACTATTCCTTTCATTTTTACCTTGTCTTCTTGTCTCCTTGTCCCCTTTCATGCAAGTTTAAACTCTATATATATGTTGTAACTTGATTCTGAATTAAGCAAGAAATAAGAGACAAGCTTATACAAAATTCTTGTATCTCCATCTCTTTACTAAGTGTTCTTCAAGTTCTTCACAATGTAGAGAGGTTGTGATACACGATTTAGGATCTGCCTAATGGCACATCATTGCTTGCCCATTCTACTCTAAAATCACCTCTAAACTCTTAATTAATCTTCTCTTACTCTAGCTTACTGATTCTATCTCTTTTTAGTCTTAAGCACACAAACTATAAGTGTTGTGTTACTTCACAAGGATAGATTCATACTAGAGATAGTTTAATTCTAGTTCTTGTATCAAACTCACAGCCACTTTATCTTGTTAGATTCAGATGGTGTGTAGAGTGTTTTGCTGAGAGGATTCAATCACAAGTTGATTGTCTCTTCCTTGTAGTTGTGAGTTCTTGTTGTTGGTAGAAGGGAATTCAGTCGCAAGTTGACTGAATACTCTCTTGACATGAGACAAACACTCATGAATTCTAACATGGTATCAGAGCCTTGTTGCTCTTCTTGGGATGAACTCACTTCTTTTGTGTCTGTTTCTTCATCTGAAACTCTCTCTCTCTCTGACTCAAATTAGTTTCGAGGAGCTATGTGGCTAGGATTCAAAACTTGGACAGTAGAGAGTTTAGATGAGTTATGATTTCAAAATTCAAAATCTAAGTGTTTACTCAAGATGCAAGTCTTTAAAAGTTTTTTTTAAAATCAATGACTCTCCCCTTGATCTCCTCATTGTTTAAGCTTTTGGATGAAAGAATAAAGTCTGTTCATACCAGCTTGAGGGAGGGAGAAAAGATTAAACTTGTGTCTTGAAAAAACACTTGAAAAAAATCGATTTCAAAGATATGTGCGTTCTTTGAAAGGATTTTGAATTCTGAAAAATGTTTTGGCATTGTGATTTCAAACTCTTTTATTCCTCTCCTCTTGTTTCTCTTAATAAGCTTGGGCTATTAAGTCTGTACAAATATATGCTTGAGGGAGGGAGAGTGATTAAAAGATTTTTTTGAGTTTGAATACTCTTGAAAATATTTTGGAAATTGATTTTTCTTATGAAAAGGTTGTGGAAAGTATTTTTTAAAATTCTGGAAAAGTACTTTAAAATTATTTTTGATAAGTTCTTGATGAATTCTTGGTTTATTAGAACCATTGTAAAAGGATTTAATTCCTTAGGAAATTGCTTTAAATTACTTTGCAAGATTTCTTTGAAAGAAAAGGTTTTCAAACCATTTGTGAAAAGGTTTCTTCTCTTGGCCTTTATGGCCTTTGAAATTGGTTGATGGACAAAGAATTGTGTTCCATTCAACCCTTGTTCTTTCCTCCAGAAATCACCTTTGTGTGATCTAATCTCTTAATGAGTTATTTTTGTTGTTAAGGTTGCAGGAATCCCTTGAAAGGAACATGTCCTTGCATCCATGTAATGAAAGACTGGTTGAGAAGTCATTGCCTCTCCAGAATTGGTGATCAACCATGAACGCCTTAGAGCTGTGGTTTGATGTTTTGCTCAGCCATAGAACCTTGAAGGTCATGGACTGAAGATGCTTCCGCTTATACTCTCCATCTCACCATTATCCACTACACTTTTGGTTACTTATACTCTCAGTCTTGTTATCATATTCTTACAATCTCTTTCTCTCATTTTACAATGATCATTCACTCTCTCTGGCACTCTTGGAACTTCCACAAGCGTGAGTGTGCCCTCACTAGGAAGTTCCACCACTGATTCTGTCTTTGATGTTCTAAGTTCACAGATTCAAATGACTGATATGATCATAGTCTCATTGAGGCATGAAGTTAAATGTATGGGCACAGAACATATCTGAAGTTAGAACCGATTTCCCCAGCTTGAAGAACCTGGTGTGAAGAGTCTGGTGGAAAGTTGATGGATCAGCTTGACAGAAGGAGTATGTTGCCTGGAGGTGCAAGCGCATACTGAAGTTAGAACCAATGGAGACCTTTTGGGTGAAGTTGATGGATCAGCTCAGATGTGACTGGTTCTCTCCCAGTTTGATCATGGACCATGCCATAGATCATTCTACTAATACTCTGGTTACTCATTCTCTCACTCTCTTGTTACTCATTCACTTATTCACTGGTTACTTTTCTTAAATCATTGGGATCAGAATTGGTGAGTTATCAAGGTCTGATCCTAGTGTGTGTGGTCTAATTCTTGCTGGAGTTTGAGTGGTGTTTCAGGTACACAAGTGTTGTCTCTGTTCATCACCAGTCCAAGACAAAGAATAAGGACATTGTCCATGCTGATCAGAGCCTACACATGATGTATATTCCTGTGTCATTCAGAGCCTACATATGATGTACATTCCTGACCATGGAGAGATGTTTTGTGTGTGAAACCGGTTGAAGAAGCGCAGCCTGTTTGGGTGTTGAGCTCCTGGTTCAAAAGACTTACAAGAGGCAGTGGAGAAAAGACTAAGGGAGGAACCGGTTGACTTAAGCGCAGCTGTAGGGGTGATGCGCTCCTGGTTTCAATACTCAATGTGCTCACTTCCAAGCTTGATCCTTCACTTATTCTCTCCGGATCATGCTTGAGGAGGGGTAATGGTGAGCTATCCTGAAGGTCCAAGTCGTCCATTGCCTCACCTCAGATAATTTGGAGGATTCAAGTGTCCAAGAGGACACTCCTCACCATTCATACCAACCATATGCAAGGGGAGTAACCATTTCAATCTATAAATATGAATTGATTGGTTTATGCCTTGAGAATTGATGCAAGTGTTTATGCATTATGTAGAAGGTACTTGGAGTTCTCTATAGCAGAAGCTGGTAGACCATAACTCTCCTTGAAGATGGCAAGAAGTCACAAGAAAGAGGGAGACAACAAACCAGCTTGTAGAAGAGATGATCCAAGAAATGATGTGCGCAAGTTATGGAGTTCATACTTGCTGCTTAAGAAAGGCCTTGATCCAGAGTCTATGTGTCCAACCACACTGGTTCTAAGACACATAGAACTCATTGGCCAATCCCTAGGCTTTGTAGAAGTCCACTCTTTTTCCCTTAGAAAGTTTTGTCCCATGAGGTTTTCTTGCTAAGGTTTTTAATGAGGGAGCTTCTTCAAGGTTCCAAGCTTGCCCAAGGATCTCCTATGGTCAAGCTTGAGGGGGAGTATTAGAATGAAGAAAGAAAATGCTAGTGATGGAGTTCACACTGGCATGTCTCAGGAAAAGGGGTGTAAATTCCTAACCATGAAGAATTTGACCATGAAACCAATTTCCCTACATTCTACACTCATCAAGGTCTCGCGGCGAATTGGAATCAGTCCAAAAAGAGTTATGGTTTGGAAGTTACACCAGTTACAAGTTGCAGGTGTTCTGCTGCCCGCTCAAGCAAGAGTGATTTGATCTAGAGTGGCTTGGAAGGCAAGGAAGCTGAGAGGCTTTCTCAGCTCAACCTGAGAACGCCTAAGAGAGCTTCTAGAAGGAGATTTGAAGTTCAAATGTGGATCTACAAGTTCAAATTCAAATTGGAGTTGTTGGGAGTGGTTATTACTATTCCTTTCATTTTTACCTTGTCTTCTTGTCTCCTTGTCCCCTTTCATGCAAGTTTAAACTCTATATATATGTTGTAACTTGATTCTGAATTAAGCAAGAAATAAGAGACAAGCTTATACAAAATTCTTGTATCTCCATCTCTTTACTAAGTGTTCTTCAAGTTCTTCACAATGTAGAGAGGTTGTGATACACGATTTAGGATCTGCCTAATGGCACATCATTGCTTGCCCATTCTACTCTAAAATCACCTCTAAACTCTTAATTAATCTTCTCTTACTCTAGCTTACTGATTCTATCTCTTTTTAGTCTTAAGCACACAAACTATAAGTGTTGTGTTACTTCACAAGGATAGATTCATACTAGAGATAGTTTAATTCTAGTTCTTGTATCAAACTCACAGCCACTTTATCTTGTTAGATTCAGATGGTGTGTAGAGTGTTTTGCTGAGAGGATTCAATCACAAGTTGATTGTCTCTTCCTTGTAGTTGTGAGTTCTTGTTGTTGGTAGAAGGGAATTCAGTCGCAAGTTGACTGAATACTCTCTTGACATGAGACAAACACTCATGAATTCTAACAAGATCGTCCATTGTGAGCTCCTTAGGAGACTGGCACAATGTCATAATTAGTTGAGAGGAACACATGTACATTTCTAAGTTGTTGCATTCTCTAAATGATATGATGCCATGTCTGATGCTTCTCAAGATTGTCATCACTTGTTTACTGTGAAACAGTAATGTACAGTCGTTGTGTTATTGTGTTTACACTATTATATTGATACCTCAGAGTCTATTTGTATATTTATTGATTTATCACCTGAGATCCAGAACCTGAAGACCCTTGACTTCAACAGTTTCATCAGCATCATCAGATGACTTGGACCATCTTCAGATGAGATGAATAACTTGTTCCTCATCGCTGGACTCCTAGTCTAGTATAATTCACCATTGACACTAATATAATATTTAGCTGAGATGCTTACCCTTAAGCTGTCTTAGCAAGAGGAATAGAGACCATAGATGATTTATATCTGCAGAGCTAAGAGATGATCTTAATAAATAACATGCATTCTGTGAGTTGATATTCTTATCATAGTACAAAACTAATAAATGGTAATAATTTATTTTTGCCGACAAATAAATGTGTCCATCCATTGAGTTCTATTTTTGTCGTGTAATTACTATGATGCTACATGCATCTATGCAAGATGAAGCATAAATTCAATCAATCCCTACTTCAACATTAATACAAAGACACTCAAGCACGCACTAGAGAAAATACATCGACTAGAGATGAGTGGTTTAAGGACTTGGTTACGACTTGCGACTAATTAGAAGAAAGCAAATGATTTATGTATATCCCCATAGTTGATTGCATTCCCAAGAAAAGGTTTTATACCGCTTAGGGAATTGCCTGACTCCTGAGTTATGTACTACAATTGGTGCGTCCGAGCATCTTCATTCAATAACATGATTACTTAATACTTAATCAATTAATATATTAATTAGATCATTCGCGATTTGAAAGCGCGAAATTGTTTTTTTTACCTATTTATTTTTATAACATATATTTTTTCTTAAAATTTATATCATGTGTTTTGTGATTTGCTTTAACAGTTGTTTTATATGTTTGGTCATCATCTACACAAAATGTTTATATTGTGAAAGTAAATTATTTTGTTGATTCAAACTCAGTAAAAATTTAAATTAAAAAGGATTTGATATATAATTTAAATTTTGAATGACTTGCAGTATAACTTCAATTAAAATAACTTGCAGTATAATTTAAATTAAGAATGACTTGCAATATAATGTAAAATCATACTTTGTATGTTTATGTATTTAGTTGAATGCCCTTTTAAAAAGAAATATAATCTATTCATTGATCTAATTGTTATTTTAGAATATGCAGATTGTATCTTAATTATGTACTAAATTAAATAATTAAAGTTTTTTAAAATTAAAGAAGTAAAAAGCACTGCAATTTTATAATTTTAAATTACTAATAATTGTAAATGTGATTATTTTGAATATCATACTTTTTGTCAACTAAGTGAATATAATATCAATTAAAATATCTAACAGTTTTAATAATTTCATTTTATTATTGAATGATTAATTCAAAGTGCATATACTTTTAGAATAAAAATAAATAAAGCGAATGGGCCCCAACAATGAGATGTTCTCGTTTTTAGCCAACGAAACCAGAAAAGGAAAAGAAAAAAGGGTTTAAACAAGACAGTGATATTATAATACGATGGGCCTTGAGTTTGGTCAATGTTTTTGATTGGTTAAAACGTCTTGTTTCTCCTTTGTTCAATTTACAGATGGCGGATTTAATCAAAAATATTTTAAAAAGGAAATGGCATACCATTGTAAACATTCCAAAAAATAAAGACAGAATTCTACGAGAGATTCTATCTATTGAATTTTCTTACTTCTGATATTAATGGCTGTTGTTGTTTTTTGATTCAATCTGTAAAACATTTTTAAAAAATCCGAGCACAAATTATTGCCATTGAAGATATTTTTAGTTATTTTTCAACTTGCTAAAAATATATAAAAATGTTTTGGAGATATTAGAAACAAAATAAGCTGTTGTATGCTATTTAGAAAAACTGATGGGAAAGAGAAGGTTTCAGAGAGCAAATGAACCGTCAGGGGAAGGCCGAGGAAGAATTCAAAGATTTCAATAAGAATCAGAAGATTACGAAGATGAAGAAGTTGAGATTATTAACAAAAAAAGAAAGTTAGAAGTATCATACTGCATTAGTACAGTGGAAGAAGGGCAAAATGTGGAAACATGAAGACTTATCGAGTGAGGACGTGGAGGAGAAGAAGTCAGAAACGACGGTGAAGAGCTGGTATCAATAGTCTTACATATTGTGTTTATCGTTTACCAGTACTAAATTAGTTAAATTAGTCCCTTTTATTTATAATTTCTTGGATCAGATAGAAAAAAAGTTTTGCCAACAAGTGTTTACTTAGTTTTGGAGAGTTCAAAATTAATAGTTTCATAATAATGCTTTGATAGGGTTTTAGTTGTAGTTAGGTTTGTTTAATGTTTGGTTTGTGTAAGTTGATAGTAAGACCAGCTCCAACGCGGGGTTCATGAAGGGTTTATAGGCAAGGCCCGAAACCAAATTCGATTTTTTAAACAATATAATGGGCCAAATTTTTTAGAGGCGCCTCTTAAAACAAAGCTTTTGGACCCGAGTCCTTAATGACGTGGCGTATCGCCATTGGTTGTCCCGTTTATTTCGCGATAGAGATCAAAGAAAAACTCTTCATTTCTCGCGACCAAAAGAAAAAAAAAGGAGAGAAGGCGATATTGTCGGCGACTCGGCGATCTTCATTGTTTAAGGTAAATCGAGTTGTGCATGTTTTATTTGAGATGTTTAGTGTTCGTCAACTGATTTCTACTTCTTCTTCTTCTGTTCTGTCTCAAGTTTTTGGTTGGTTTTGGTTATGATTTGGGGATCGAAATGCAATTAGGATTTTTGATTTGGGGCTTTCGTATTCTTTTTGTTTTGTTTTCGAGTAGATTAGGGTTTTCGATTAGGTTTTCATTTCGGTTTAGGGTTTCTGTCCGATTTGGGGATCGAAATGAAATTATTAGGGTTCTCGATTTGGGGCTTTCGTATTCTTTGGTTTTGTTTTCGATTAGATTAGGGTTTTCGATTAGGTTTTCATTTTGATTTAGGGTTTCTTTCCGAATTGGGGATCGATATGAAGTTAGAGTTTTCTGTAGGGTTTGAAGGGGATTCGGGATTCCGATATGGGGCTTGTTCTTGATTCCGATATGAGAGTAGTTGTTAGAGTTTATGAGAAAGATTAGGAGTTGTTGTTAGAGCATTTGTTTGATTCCTAGAAGATATGTTAGAATCTTGTTAGCTTATGGTTGTCTGATGTATACTTGTACACGCTATTGCAGGTTTAGATAATGGATCCTAATGATGAGAGGAGAGCTATGAAGGCGCGTAAGGCTCTCTACGATAGCCTACATTTTGTCACAGACTCAATGCTAGGTATTCAAGAAAGGTGTGTATGTGGGGAACGCTTAGTGCGCGAGAGAAGCTCCAGCAGAAGTCTTTGACTACCTACCAGGGAAGAGTTTCTTCACCTGCCAAGAAGTACAAAGTAAGTTTGGAACTTGCATTTCTGTCAGTCTAGGTTTGTTTACAATATTTAATCAAAATTGTTTTATTTCTGTAGGATGATGGAATGCATTACAGGCAGCCATGGGTCTGTGCAGTCGAGAAGAGCTAGGGGATCTTAAAAACAGGCTGGAATCCATTGAAGAGCATAAATCCATGGTGTAAAGCTGGAAGTCGGAGAATCAGAAGCTGAAGCAGAGGTGGATAAGCTCATAGCCCGAGTGTCTGAGCTTGGTATGCAGCATAAGGTTAGTGGTGTTCTATCTTTCTACTGCATTGATTGGTCTTTAAAACTGGTAACTGCATTGACTTGATTGAAAACTTGAAAACTTTAGTTTAAAAACTAACTTGAAAACTTTTAGTTTTAAAAATACGAATACTTGAAAACTCTTAGTTGAAAACGTAAAGCTACAATGAATTGACCTTGATTGGTCTTTAAGCGTCTATGTTCACTTTTTTAGGATGGTGTTAGGGTTAGGTTAGACATTAAATTACATCATTTACTAAAGAACCCTTGTTAAATAGAGCACAGAGAAATTGAAAACCACAGTTAAACGAACCAAAACCCAAAAACTTGCCAAATGGCTTCGTATTCCCCAAGGTTTGTTAGTCTATTAACCAGCCAAACCAGAGAGTCTAGCAGTCCAGGGTTTGTGAACCTCTCCGGTTCTCAAACCATAGACCTGGACTCACCGGAGTTTCCAGCCTTTAGCAACCACAGTTCAGAAGCTGCAACTGTCAAGGAGAGGAGGAAATGGTCTCCAAAAGAGGATGTTATCCTTATCTCCGCATGGCTCAACACAAGCAAGGACCCAATTGTTGGTAATGAGCAGAAGTGTGGCACTTTTGGAGAAGGATTTAGGAATACTACAATGCCAGTGCTCAGCCTGCTGGGTTGGACCCAAGGAGCTAAGTCAGTGCAAGCAAAGGTGGCGAAGACTTAATGACCTAGTCTGCAAATTCTGTGTTGCTATGATGCGGCTTTGAGGGACCAATCCAAGTGGTCAGAATGATAATGATGTGATGAAGAAAGCACTTGAAATGTTCTGGCAATGACTACGGCTGTAAGTTCACCGTAGAGCATGCTTGGAGAGAGCTGAGGCATGATCAGAAATGGAGCTCTGTGTATCATGGTAAGGATGGTGCTAAAGAAGCGGCAAGAGTGTTGGTAGTGCAGTTGAAGGCGAAGAGGAGGTTACTGGTGGTAGGCCTCCGGGTGTCAAAGGCTGCTAAAGCGGCTAAGAAAAAGAAAGGCGATCAAGAGGAGTCCTTAATAGAGTTAAAAACGGTGTTGGAGCTGAAAGATAAGCTAAACAAGCAGAAGTGGCTGGAGAGTTACTTGAGAAGGCTGACCCTCTTTCTGAGATGGAGATGTCCCTCAAGCTTAACCTGATGGCCAGAAATGTTGTAATTAGGTTGCTCTTAGTTGTCTATCCAGTGAGTTATTAGGTTTAGATAGTTCACTTGTTTGATTCACTTAAACTGATGTCATTTGGTTCACTTGTTTAGTCCATTTTCTAACTCATTTGTTGTTTTATGTCACAGGAAGGAATAGAAGATCGTGGTAGCAGTGAGAAGACTGCAAGCTTTGTTGTTTTGTTGTCATGGGAACTTATCTATTTTGTTGTTTTGTTGTCATGGGAACCTATGTTTTATGTTATTTTTATGTCACGGGAACTTGATCTTGTTGTTTTATGTCACGTGAAACTTTCACTTGTAATATGAATCTGACCTTTATGTCTATTTAAGCTTGGCACTTGTGGTAGTCTATTTTCATTGCTCCTCTTCTTTATAGCAAAATCTCTCTTTAAGTTTCAACGCTAATATTTTCCTCAAGTCACAAAACACAAAGCTCACGTTTCCTTACGTTTCAAAGGCTCGGGTGGGTAAGAACAAATCGTTTAATGCAATGTCTCAAGTTTCATTAACTTCAAATTTGTTCAAAACATGTCATCTTCATCCAACGACGAAGAAGAAATTTTAGAAAAAAATTTGAAGTTTACTTTGAACAAACAAGTCGAAGTAATGTACAAACAACATAGTGGAGGATCAAACCTGCATTGCCGAGGAGACGAGCATACATAGAAGAAACCGCGAGGAAGGACACAACCGTTTATGGAACGACTATTTCAGTACGGAACCGACATATCCGTCTCACTATTTTAGGCGCCGCTTCCGAATGAACCAGGCATTATTCACGGGGATTGTTAATCGCCTCTCCACTGAAGTTCCTTATTTTCAACAAAGAAGAGATGCAATAGGACGGTACGGGCTATCTCCACTACAAAAGTGTATTGTAGCAATTCGTATGTTAGCTTATGGTTGTGCCGGTGTGACATGGTTGACGAATATCTCCGCATGGGTGAGACCACTGCCTTGTTGTGTTTGGAAAAATTTACTGGAGCCATCATACATTTATATGGAGAGGAGTATCTACGAAGACCCACACCAGATGATCTTCAACGATTACTTGATATCGGAGAGGTACGCGGTTTTCCTGGGATGATAGGAAGCATTGACTGTATGCATTGGGAGTGGAAAAATTGTCCACACTCTTGGGAAGGCCAGTACTGTCGTGGTTCTAGCAAGCCGACAATTGTCCTAGAGGTTGTAGCATCGCAAGATCTGTGGATATGGCACGCGTTTTTCGGACCGCCAGGTACCTTAAACGATATTAATGTCCTTGATCATTCTCCGGTTTTTGATGACATTTTGCAAGGTCGAGCTCCAAGAATTGAGTTCATTGTCAACGGTCACAAATATCATAGGGCATACTACCTCACCGACGATATATATCCAAAGTGGCCTACCTTTATCCAATCCATCTCTATTCCTCAGGGTCCTAAGGAGAAGTTATTTGCACAACGTCAAGAAGCAGCAAGAAAAGATGTCGAGCATGCTTTTGGAGTCTTGCAAGCTCGTTTTGCAATTGTTAGAAACCCAGCTCTTCTTTGGGACAAGGAAAAAATCAGCAAAATTATCAGAGCATGTATCATACTACACAATATGATAGTGGAAGACGAACGTGATGGATACACTCAATACGATACATCTATATTCGTAGAATGAGAAACAAGCAGAAGTTCAGAGGTGGATTTCTTGTTCTCTACAAACATGCCTTCAAATCTCGATAATATGCTTGCCATTCGGAGTGAACTTCGCGACTAAAGAAAACATGAACGATTGAAGAACGATTTAATTGAGAATGTATTTGCAAAATTTGGTCATCAACAACAAGAATAATTACTGTATGTTTAATATTTGTTTTTTAATAAACATAATTTTATTTTAAATTTTTTTTTCCTAAGAACCCCATTTTGGAGTTCACCAATGGACACCCAAATTTTTAAAGGTTCTTAACTTTCTTTATTTAATTAAAACTAATTAAAAAATTCTATGAACCCCATTTAAGGGTTCACCAATGGAGTTGCTCTTAATGTCCTTGATCGTTCTAAAGTTTTTGATGACATTTTGCAAGGTCGAGCTCTAAGAATTGAGTTCATTGTCAACGGTCACAAATACCATAGGGCCTACTACCTCACCGACGGTATATATCCAAAGTGGCCTACCTTTATCCAATCCATCTCTATTCTTCAGGGTCCTAAGGCGGAGTTATTTGCACAACGTCAAGAAGCAGCAAAAAAGATGTTGAGCATGTTTTTGGAGTCTTGCAAGCTCGTTTTGCAATTGTTAGAAACCCAGCTCTTCTTTGGGACAAGGAAAAAATCAGCAATATTATCAAAGCATGTATCATACTACACAATATGATAGTGGAAGACAAACGTGATGGATACACTCAATACGATACATCTATATTCGTAGAAGGAGAAACAAGCAGAAGTTCAGAGGTGGATTTCTCGTTCTCTACAAACATGCCTTCAAATCTCGGTAATATGCTTGCCATTCGGAGTGAACTTTACGACCAAGGGAAACATGAACGATTGAAGAACGATTTAATTGAGAATGTATTTACAAAATTTGGTCATCAACAACAAGAATAATTATTGTATGTTTAATATTTGTTTTTTTATAAACATAATTTTATTTTAAATTTTTTTTCCTAAAAACTCTATTTTGGAGTTCACCAATGGAGACCCAAATTTTTTAAGATTCTTAACTTTCTTTATTTAATTAAAACCAGTGTTCTAGAATACGGTCTAGGCGTCCGCCTAGGCGGCGTTTAGGCGCTATATGGTAGCCAACCGTTTTGTTTTTAAGTTATACAGTATTTTATGCGAATTTATATAACTCAGACAAATAATAACGTTTAGCGTACATTATGCGCTGTACGCGGACGCCTAAGCAGATTTTAAAAATTATTTTTTAAAAGAGTAAACTTTAATATTATTATATATTTTATTAATGTTATTATTTACTTATTTTTATGTATTTATATCATTGTAGATGTTAGTTTAATTGTTTGCAAAATCAATTTAAATTTATCAGCTTTATATATGTAATTTTTTCGTTTATATAATTTGAGACTATTTATATATGTAAAACTATATACTTATACATACAAATTGCATTTAAAATATATTTTATGTTCAGTTTTCAAACTAATATATATATATATATATATATATTAAGTTTATATTTATATTTTATTTAAAAATATATATCATGTATATGCTCCGTTTAGGCATCCGCGTATACGACTAGGCGCTATACGTTCATCTGACGCGTAATGAGTGCCTAGAGCGTTTTAGAACACTGATTAAAACTAATTAAAAAAAATGCTATGAACCCCATGTAAGGGTTCACCAATGGAGTTGCTCTAACGTCACTTTCGGATATTTATGATACCAAAAAAACGCATCGTTCATGGTGAACAAATAAGTTAAGAAACTAATGGATATTGCTAGTGAAACAACTTGTTGTAATTATCACTCAACTAATTAATCAGAGTAAATAATGTAACCTATAGAAGAAAAAACTGTGTGGTCTAATATCCAAAAGAATATAAAGTGAAGAAATCAATTTACCAAACTAATTATATATTCTAAGAATCAAGATGCAAACGTCAAAGATGTTATATCAACTGAAAGCAAGAACACGCAATAGACGTTAGGATGACCATCCATAATACAAGAAACAGATCTAATAATCTAACACAAAGCTAAGAAAACACAGAGAACATGATTGTTTATGTTATAAGAAATTCAGATTGTCTATTTAAAGAAGTAATATTTTTTTCTCACTAAACATTACCGTTGAATCTATACCTATACTAGTCATAATCTATAACATGGAATCACAAGTCACTATTCAGTTTAGCAATTGCATATGCCGCTTCTTAGAAACTCTCCTATAGCTATCTGTAATAGTAACTCAATGTGATACTTTCCCTTAGCAACAAACTAAAAACTTGATGATTTTGATAAACTATAGTCAAGAACTTCCTAAATCTACCACCTATAAAAGTACACTATGGTTCCTATTAACAGAAACAGAACTTTAGATAGAAGAGAATAGCAGAGCACCTAGAAAATCAAGAAAGATTAATTGCACAGTCTAACTACATACAATGATTCAAAAGATTTTCATCAACTGTGTAAGACTAAGAGACCAAGGGATAGGCTGTAACAATTATAGAGAGAGCGCTAAGAGTAATAAAACAAAACCTAAACATTCAATGTTCAATAAAACTATTACCACAAGCGACATGATACATACAAGCACCAATATAAACACAAAATAAAATAGACCTTCTCATGAATGGATATATTATCAATCAGTTTCTAGAATCCTACATATACTAAATCACAAATTGTTAGTAAGAATATGAAGATAGTTCTTTAACAAACATATCTGATGCTTACATGGCATTTTCTTATAAGTATATATCACTTAACGTTTACAAGGATTAACAAGCAATAATTTCTACAATCTCACGAATACTAGACCAATGACAGAAATGTGACCAAGGCAAAAACTTGATAACAGAGAAATTTTCAGTAACTTTTATTGTAACAAACTCAAGTGAACATATAGAATTTATAGAATCTAACACATCTATCATTAGCCTACATATACTATGCAGAGTTGTGGAGAAGTCATTTCACATGTCTACAGTGTTCACTGAGGGTTAAGCGTATAACACAAAACAGAAACATTCAAGATTCAAGGAAACTACGACCACATTGTCTATCACCTACTTTGATCACTAGTTTGGAATAGTAACATTTTCTAATCAACATACAGATTATTACTACGCAGTTTAGAATGATCACTGAGAGTAAGAGGAGCAAAACAGGTAACATTCAAAATTCAAGGAAACTACTCAAGCAATCTATAGGAGTTTTGCCTGTTCATCTACAAGAAACTCTAAAATATACCCAATTCATTAAAAGAGAGACCTTAAAATACATAAAAGCACCAACTAAAGAGATACTAACACCGTTTAGAATTATCACTAAGGCTTTAAGAGCATAACACAAAACAGAAACATTCATGAATATTCAAAATAACTAATACAACAACATGATGGAATGTCTCACATATCTTGATCTACCAGAGAATCCAAGATATATCAATTTCATAAAATGAGAGACCTTATAATACATACAAGCACCAAAATAAATAGATTTTAACATGTTTAAAATGACCACTGAGTGTTAAACGCATGACACAAATCAAAAACATTCCAGATTCAAAGAAACTATTACCACAATTTGCAAAAGTCTCTCACCTACGTTGATCTACAAGAGACTCGAAGACACATAAATTTTATCATACGTACAAGCACCAAATTAAAGATAAATAAAGATTAAACACTGTAATTCTGTAAACATAATGTAATGTTTTCAAATATTAAAAAAGAAAATATCAACCTGCTCATCAATGGATATGTTAGCAGTCAGTTTCTAGAATCTCATGGATGCTAGATCACTGAGAGATACGTTGTCAAGAAAGCTTAATAAAACATTATCACTTAGTTTGTATTTTTTTTTTTGAAACACTTTTTTTTTGAAACACTATCACTTAGTTTGTATTCATTCATATGTAATAATATCAATTTGTAAGAGGAAAAAGTGAAGAAAGCATATACCTGAACAAAAAATCCTTAGTGTCAATGAGAGATATGAACAGTTTGTGAAGCACATACCTAAAAAAATAATAACAAATCTTCACTTGATATTGTCAGTCTCTCGTGCTTGTTATTTTCATAATTGTATCAACTATAAGTAACAAACAAGTTTTGAAAAGCACAACATACCTGTCAAAGAAATCTGATACACTTGAAATCATCTTGGTGTCTTCCGAAGCACATACAAAACCTGAGGAATTCATAACTAATTAGTCTTAAGTTGAAGCAAAAATTAATCAAATCTAGTCTATGACTTGGTTTAAGCTGTTGGTCGTTTTTACCATCCAAAAAAACATTTCAGAATTTTGGTTCATATTCTCTGCGTTAAGACTTGGTTTAACTTGTTGGTCGTTTTTTACCATCCAACTCAGTCTTTGGTTCATAGTGTCTCAAGACTTCTTTTATGCCGTTGTAGCCAAGGATTCTTCATAAGCCGTGGGTATTCACAGTCTTTGTCTGGAGACGCTTCACAAAGCTCCTGGTTTTAGTTGTCTAGTCTTCATAAGCCGTTGGTTGTAGTAATATTTTCTAGACTCTTCTTAAACCGTGTGTAGTAAAGTAATGACTCTGTTTTCGATTTTTGTCTTTGGTCTAAAATTTTATAAGCCGTGGGTACTTAATGAATCTAACCATTTATAAGCCGTGGGTTACTACTATTTGTTTTAAGACGTTTTCTGAGCAGTTGGTCGTTTTTCCATCCAACAAAAGTTTTCCAAGCCGAGGGTACTTTTCACTCTCTGTTAGTCTTTTTGTTGGTCGTTATTTCCATCCAACAAAATTGAAAATCAAGTTTCATAATACTTTTTGTAAGCCGATGGTGCTATAATGTTCCAATGAGCACATTTCAATGAGTCGAAAGACTTTTTTGGCAAGCCATGGGTACTGATCACAGTCTTTTGTCTAAAGACTTGTTTGGTAAGCCACTGGTGCTTAAATTTTGTCATACTTTGCATCTCCAAACATCATTTGCTTCATAGAGATGTTTGTTAAGCAATGGATCCGGTTTAGATTCAAGAGTCAAGTCGTACGTACCAAGATTTCTAAACCAATTCATAAAGCCGTGGGTAAGTACTTACTTTTCATAAGACCTTTTTCAAGCTGTATGTAGTGAGATAATGAATATACTATCACAGTCATTGCCTCAAAGAATTGTTTCACTGTGACCTTTTCTCATAGCCTTTGTCTACAACTGTTTTTTCTTTTTGCAAAGCCGTGGGTACAAATGTGATTAAGAAGTTTTCAATCACAGTCTTTGTCTGAAGACCTTTCTTGCTAGCCGTGGGTAACTAATGCGATCAATACGTTTACAATCACAGTCTTTGTCTGAAGACTTTCCTACAAAGCCATGGGTACAAGGGTGATGAATATGTTTTCATTCACCGTCTTTGTCTAAAGACCTTTTTAACAAGCTGTTAGTACCAAATTCTGTCACATTTTGCATCATGAAACATCCTTTGCTTCACATAGCTGTGGGTAAGCAATGGATCTAGTTTAGATTTAGAGTAGTCTTTGTCTGAAGACCTCTCTGAAACTGTACATACCAATACTGTCTAAAAGCCGTGGGTAGCAAGATTTTCCAATTACTTTTCGTAGCTTGGTCTTTGTCTAAATGAATCCTTCCAACGATCTCATGAACCTTGTCTAATTATAAGCCTTTGGTCTAATTAAGACATGGTCATTTTCGGATTTAAGACTTCTTTTTAAGCCGATGGTTGTTTTTGTAAAGCCGTAGGTACTAAGATATGTTTACTTTTGCTTAGACATCACTTCCAACCAATAGTTTTTTTTTTAGCCATTGGGACAATCTCATAGCCTATGTCTAGAAGTCGTTGATCTTTTCTAAGCCATATGTACTAATGTATAACTGAACACGTTAAAGCAGTCTTTGTCTAAAGACCTTGCAAGCCGTGGGTACTAATGTCATAAAAGTCTATCAAGAGACTTTTTTGCAAGCCGTGGGTACTAATGTCATAAAAGTCTGTCAAGAGACTTTTTTGCAAGCCATGGGTACTAATGTCATAAAAGTCTGTCAAGAGACTTTTTTGCAAGCCGTGGGTACAAGTGTGATGACGATGCAATCACAGTCTGTCTAAAGATCTTTTTTACAAGCCGTGGGTACTAACGTAGTAAAGACGTGTTCAGTTACAGTCGGTGTCTAAAGACCTTTTTGGCAACCCTTTGTCTTAATGCATATGTTTTCAGTTACAAGCCTTTTGTCTTACAACATTTCATAAGCCGTGGGTACAAATCCCCTCTTGTGATCGTTATTTCACTCGCAACGGGACTCGGGACAATTAGTTTTCATCACTTGCATTCGTTATTTCCATCCAACAGGCCTTTTGTTTTACAATATGTTCATAAGCCGTGAGTACAAACCCCCTTTTGTGATCGTTATTTATCTCGCAATGGGACTCGGGACAACTAGTTTTCATCACTTGTGGTCGTTATTTCCATCCAACAAGCTCAAACCAATTCATAGCCTTTATCTAAAGACATTTTGTAAGTCGATGGTCTATCCATCAATTTCATAGCTATAGACATAGCTATTTTCTGTCTAAACACTTTTTAAAGCCAATGGTTATTTTTGAAAAGCCGTGGGTACTTGAGTATTTTTCACTTTCCACCCCCAAACATCTCTTGCTTAGAGATAACACTACCAACAATGGTTTAAACTTCCTCTGGGTCTAAACTTTCACGCAACAGGGGACAATGTCCCCAAATAAGAATCTGGCAGAACACCATTAGATTAGTGTCTGCCTATAATCTTTTTGGGGTCTGATAAAACCCAAACCAAAGCAATAAAAAAAACGTAATGACTAAAGCAGTAAAAGAAAACTTATCTGTTTTTGTTGGTAATTCAATAGCCGTTGAACTTAAAGATTCACACTTTTCAATGGTGGGTTTCTCCACACGCACATGCTGTAAACAAGGAGAAAACAAAAACAGAGAGAGAGGGTAAAGTGAGTGACATTACTATTACTTGTACAGTGAAAAAGCAACTAAAAGAAACAATCTTTAAACTCAGAAAACAAATATGTATCAATATTGATTACACAATGTGTATTCGCCACTTGTACAAAGAATATATATAAGCAATCAAATCAGCACAGTAATATCCATTACAGAACATCAGGTAGCACAAATCTAAAAGTGAGATCAAGTTCTAAGTTAAACTATAAATCAAATTATCATGGTTCCAAAAGACATGGCTCATGTCAACTGTAAATCATCTCAACAGAAACTGGTCGCCCGTACAAAAAAAAATTTGCGTAGACAGAGAGACGAGACGTACCTCAACGATGCTTCAACTCCGATTCAAGCGCTTTCCAGGATCACTACAACAATTAAGGAAACGTAAGGAAAAACTTGAAACCTTAAACACAAAATCGTAAAACCCAACCGATTGCAACAAAACCTAAACAAGATTACGAATGGAACCAATAAAAACCAAATTCACAATCAATCGAGAAAGAGACTTATTAATTTAAGAACGTTGTGAACTTCCGTAAAAATCTTTGAATGAGAGATTATCTCCATAAAATTTGGGGGAAAACCCTAAACAGTGAAGAACCGTGAAACAGAATGATATATACGCTTTTATTTATGTATGTATCGCAACGGATGCTTTTCAATCGGATGGTGCTTCTCTTTCCACGTGTAGTTGTTTTAATCAACCCGAGTTAACTTACTCCTCAAGATTTTGTCTATCCGATCAGATTAAATGGGTTTCAAGTGTAGGCTTTAAATTTTTTAAATTAGGCCCATTAAGGACAATTATTTCAATCTACTTGAGCATCAATGGATATGTTAGCAGAGAAACTTCGTCAAGAAAGCTTAACAAAATTTTGACCAAAAAAAAAAAAAAAAAAAGAAAAAGAAAGCTTAACAAAACATTATTAATTTAAAAATGGAGCTTTCAAGTTTCTTTACCTTTACGCATATATCACTTAGTTTCATTCATACGTAATAATATCAATTTGTAAGAGAAAAAGTGAAGAAAGCATATACCTGAACAAAAATCCTTAGCATCAATGAGGATATGAACAGTCTGCAAAGCACATACCTAAACAAAATATAACAAATCTTCACTTAATAATGTCAGTTTCTCCTGCTTGTGATTTTAATAATTGTATCAACTATAAGTAACAAACAAGTTTTGAAAAGCACAACATACCTGTCAAAGAAATCTGATACAATTGAAATCATCTTTGTGTCATCTGAAGCACATACAAAACCTGGGGAATTCATAAATAACTAGTCTTAAGATGAAGCAAAAATTAATCAAATTTAGTTTATGCATAAAGACTTGGTTTAAGATGGTTGTTGTTTTTACGATCCAAAGAAATAATTCGAAATTTTGGTTTCATAGTCTCTGTATTAAGACTTGGTTTAACTTGTTGGTCATTTGTACCATCTAACAAGCCAAAAACCAACTCAGTCTTTGGTTTATGTGTAGCAAAGGATTCTTCATAAGCCGTGGGTATTCACAGTCTTTGTCTGGAGACTCTTCACAAAGCCCTTGGCTTTAGTTGTCTATACTTCATAAGCCGTTAGTTGTTTAAATGTGATGAAAAAGTTTTCAATCACAGTCTTTGTCTGAAGACCTTTCTTGCAAGCCGTGGGTACAAATGTGATGAGAAGTTTTCAATCACAGTCCATGTCTGAAGATTTTCCTACAAAGCCGTGGGTACAAGGGTGATGAATACGTTTTCATTCATTGTTTTTGTCTAAATATCTTTTTTGGTAAGTCGTGTGTAGTACTAATGTGATGAAGATGTCTTCAATCACAGTCTCTCTGTCTACAAACTTATTTTTAAGCCGTTAGTACTAAATTCTGTCACATTTTGCATCCTCAAACATCCATTGCTTCACATAAGGGTAAGCAATGGATATGGTTTAGATTTAGACTAGTTTTTGTCTGAAGACTTGTCTCTCAAACCGTGCATACCAATACTCTCTAAAACCCCCTAATAAAGCCGTGGATAGCAAGATTTTCCTATTACTTTTCATAACTTGATCTTTGTCAAAATGAATCCTTCCAACAATCTCATGGCCTTTGTCTAATTGTTAGCATTTGGTCTAATTAAGACATTGTCATTTTCTGTCTAATGACTTTCTTTTGTAAGTCGATGGTTGTTTTTTTTAAAGTCGTGGGTACTAAAGTATGTTTACTTTTGCTTAGACATCACTACCAACCAATACTTTTTTGAGCCGTTGAGACAATCTCATAGCCTTTTTCCAAAAGCCGCTGGTCCTTTCTAAGCCGTAGGTACTAATGTATAATTGAACACGTTTTCAACCAGCCTTTGTCTAAAGACCTTGTAAGGTGCCGTACTAATGTGATGAATACAATTTCAATCAGTCTCTGTCTAAAGACCTTCTTGCAAGCCGTGAGTACTAACGTAATGAAGAAGTTTTGTTTCACTCACACGCTTTGTCTGAAGACTTTTCTTGCAAGCCGTGGGTACAAATACGTGATAGAGACTTTTCATTCACAGTATGTGTCTTAATGCATCTGTTTTCAGTTACAAGCCTTTGTCTTGCAACTTTTCATAAGTTGTGGGTACAAACCCCCTTATGATCGTTATTTCACACAACGGGACACATGACAGTTAGTTTCATCACACTTGTGGTATGGCATGTTTAAAGACATTATTTTGTAAGCTGATGTAATGAAAACGTTTTCAAACACAATCTCTCTCTAAAGACCTTTTTTGCGACCCGTGGGTACTAAATTGATGATTCACAGTCTTTGTCTCAAGACCTTCTTGCAAGCCGTGGGTACTAAGGTAATGAATACGTTTTTTTCATTCACAGTCTCTGTCTAAAGACTTGTTTTAAAGCCATTGGTACTAAACTTTGTCACACTTTGCAACCTCAAACATCCTTTCTTCATAGAGTTGTGGGTAAGCAATGGATGTGGTTTAGATTTAGAGTCTTTATCTGAAGACTTCTTTCTCAAACCGTACATACAATATTGTCTAAACGCCCTTAGGGTAACAAGATTTTCCAATTACTTTCCACAACTTGTGATTGTTATTTCACTTGCAACCAATAGTTTCTAAGGACTAAGCCAAAAACTAACTCAGTCTTTGCTTCATAGTGTCTTAGACTTGGTTTAATTTGTTGGTCGTTTTTTACCATCCAACAAGCCAAAAACCAACTCACTCTTTGGTTCATAGTGTCTCAAGACTTCTTGTAAGCCGTTGTAGCCAAGGATTCTTCATAAGCCATTGGTTTTAGTAGTATTTTCTAGACTCTTCTTGAACCGTGTGTAGTAAAGTAATGATTCGAACTTTTTCTTTTGTCTAAACTTTTATAAGCCGTGGGTACTCCCTGAATCCAACCTTTTATAAGCCGTGGGTTACTACTATTTGTTTTCAACTCATAGTCTTTGCTTTAAGACGTTTTCTGAGCAGTTGGTCGTTATTCCATCCAACCAAAGTTTTCCAAGCCGTGGGTACTTTTCACTCTCTGTTAGTCTTTTTGTTAGTCGTTATTTCCATCCAACAAAATTGAAAATCAAGTTTCATAATACTTTTTGTAAGCCGTGGGTACTGATCACAGTCTTTGTCTAAAGACTTGTTTGGTAAGCCATTGGTGCTAAAATTATAGGTCTTTGGTCTAAGTAAAACATGGTCATTTTCTGTCTAAAGACTTCTTTTTTAAGCTGATGGTTGTTTTTGTAAAGCTGTGGGTACTAAAGTATGTTTACTTTTACTTAGACATCACTTCCAACCAATAGTTCTTTTTTAGCCATTGGGATAATCTCATAGCCTTTGTCTAGTCATTGGTCTTTTCTAAGCCGTAGGTACTAATGTATTGAACACGTTTTCAACCAGCCTTTATCTAAACACCTTGCAAGCCATGGGTACTAATGTCATAAAAGTCTTTGTCAAGAGACTTTTTTGCAAGCCGTGGGTACAAATGTGATGACGTTTGTTTTCAATCACAATATGTCTAAAGATCTTTCTTGCAAGCCGTGGGTACTAACGTAATGACGACGTTTTCAATCACAATCGGTCTAAAGAACTTTCTTGAAAGCCGTGTACTAACGTAATGAAGACGTGTTCACTCACAGTCTTTGTCTAAAGACTTTCTTGCAAAGCCGTGGATACAAATACGTGATAAAGACTTGTCATTCAGTCTGTGTCTAAAGACCTTTTTGGCAACCCTTTGTCTTAATGCATCTGTTTTCAGTTCAAGCCTTTTGTCTTACAACTTTTCATAAGCCGTGGGTACAAAGCCCCTCTTGTGATCGTTGTTTCTCTCGCAACGGGACTCGGGACAATTAGTTTTCATCACTTGTGGTCGTTATTTCCATCCCACAAGCTCAAACCAATTCATAGTCTTTGTCTAAAGACATTTTGTAAGCCAATGGTCCTTTGTCTTAAGGCATCTGTTTTCAGTTACAAGCATTTTGTCTTGCAACTTTTCATAAGTCGTGGGTACAAACCCCCTCTTGTGATCGTTATTTCACTCACAACGGGACTCGGGACAATTAGTTTTCATCACTTGTGGTCGTTATTTCCATCCCACAAGCTCAAACCAATTCATAGCCTTTGTATGAAGACATTTTGTAAGCCAATGGTCCTTTGTCTTAAGGCATCTGTTTTCAGTTACAAGCCTTCTCTTACAATTTTTATAAGCCGTGGGTACAAACCCCATCTTGTGACCGTTATTTCACTCGCAATGGGACTCGGGACAACTAGTTTTCATCACTTGTGGTCGTTATTTCCATCCAACAAGCTCAAACCAATTCATAGCCTTTTGTCTAAAAACATTTTGTAAGCCAATGGTCCATCCATCAATTTCATAGCTATTTTCTGTCTAAACACTTTTTTAAGCCGATGGTTATTTTTGAAAAGCCGTGGGTACTTGAGTATTTTTCACTTTCCATCCCCAAACATCTCTTGCTTAGAGATAGCACTACCAACAATGGTTTAAATTTCCTCTGGGACTAAAACTTTCACGCAACAGGGACTTGGGACAATGTCCCCAAATAAGAATCTGGCAGAACACCATTAGATTAGTGTCTGCCTATGATCTTTTTGGGGTCTGATAAAACCCAAACCAAAGCAATAAAAACAATTTATCTGTTTTTTTGTTGGTAATTCATTAGCCGTTGAACTTAACACACTTGTCAATGGTGTTTCTCCACACGCACATACTGTAAACAAGGAGAAAACAAAAACAGAGAGAAGCTAACGTGAGTGATTACTATTACTTGTACCGTGAAAAAAAACAGCTAAAAGAAACAATCTTTGAACTCATATAATAAATCTATGTAATTATCATCCACTTGTATATATAGCAATCAACACAAGAAAGAAGCGTATATATATATATATATATAACCAAGTTCAAGTCAAGATATCTATAACATAACATCAGGTAGCACAAATCTAAAGCGAGATCAAGTTCTAAGTTATATTGTATATCAAAATATCATGCAATTGCTAAAATACAGAATCATCTTAACGAAAAACAATTTGCGTAGACAGAGAGACGAGACGTACCTCAACGATGATTCCACTCCGATTCAATCGCTTTCCAAGATCACTACAACAATAATTAAAGGAACGATTAAGATATCTATAGCACAAATCTAAAGCGAGATCAAGTTCTAAGTTATATTGTATATCAAAATATCATGTCAATTTCTAAAATACAGAATCATCTTAACGAAAAACAATTTGCGTAGACAGAGAGACGAGACGTACCTCAACGATGATTCCACTCCGATTCAATCGCTTTCCAAAATCTCTACAACAATAATTAAAGGAACGATTAAGGAAAAACTTGAAACCCTAAAATCAAAATCGCAACCGATCACAACAAACCCTAAACAAGATTATGAACGGAAACAAAAATCAAATTCACGATCAATCAAGAAATTAAACTTACTAATTTAAGAATGTCGTCAACTTCCGCTTGTAAAATTATTCGAAAAATATTTATTTCTCTCCAGAAAACTTGAGAAAGAAAATTTTAGGAGAAAGTCGTAAAAGTGAAGAACCGTAGAAACGTTTCCTCTGATATAATATACACATGCTTTTATTTTATGCAATATTGTTGCATCTTTAAACAACAACAGATACATTTTCAATCGGATGGTGGTTCTTCTTCCATGTGGCATGGTTACCTTGTAATACACACCATTAAACGTTCTCATCAAATTTTTTGTCTATCTTGTAGATTAAATGGGTTTTCAATTTCAAACATAGGTTTAACAGTTTTTAATTAGGCTCAATAAAGCCCATTATTTTAAATATTGGACTTTCCGCTCTTTCTTCTGATTCCGGGTGAAACGCTTAGGGTTGACACCACACTTTGAACACACTTTGCATCCAGCTGAGTTGTGCCCTGCTTCACCACACTTTGAACAATGCATTGTACGGCCTTTTCTTCCTAAAGTGAGTGTTTCTTTCTTCTTGTTCCTCTTTTTCTTCTTTGGAGATTCAAATTTTCCTTTTATTCTAGGAAAGTTTTTCTTCTTTTTCTTTCGACCAGGAAGTACAGGTTCAGGAGGCGCCATTATCAAACGTGGACCTCTAAGTGGAGAGGGACCTGTGTCATAAATTTCTTTCCAGACATCAGTGGAGAAGAAGGGCGATACAAAATTTTCAGCATCCAAATTAGCATCTATCATTGCACCATATGCGTGTTGACATGGAATCCCTGTGATTTGCCACTTGCAGCATGAGACGACTATATACGCTTCTCATGAATTGTAAACGTCAATTAATGGTTTAGTAAACGTGAAACGCTAGATTAATTGGATTTGTATATATTTATAGAAAAAAATAGTTTGTGTAGTCTGGTGAAGAAATTAAACTTTTTAAGATGCAAAATAGAGAGGTTATAAGAAGTTTGGGGTGAAATAGGAGGAATAACATTAGTATAGGGTGGAATATAGTGCCAACCCAACACCACTGTGAATGCATAAACCACCCCGTATAGAGTGAAAGTTCCCGTCCAAAAATTACCAAAAACCACATCAACAAGATGATCTACGATATCAAAATCAAGGACCTATTGTTGCTGCTAAGAAAGCAAAGAATAGAGTTTAGTTTTAAGCTTAAACACAAACGAAAGCAGAACATTATGTTTGTTAGATCAGTTCTTCATCATATTCAGTCTCTAATTGCTAATAACTTTGCTGAACGAGAGAGGAACTCTAGCAGCCAAAGTATTTTTCCGTTCTTCGGCACAAATTCAAGAACCAAGACCTCCTAGCTTCATGAGTTCATGCTATGCAACTGTACCTCAAAGTGGGGATATCCGGAAGAGGTGTTGACCAAGTACTCAAAGCTTTCCAGTAACAAATTTGACTAGTTATTATGATCAAAAATTGAACCGGATATATAAAAGCAAAAGGAGTAATGGCCACAGACCTTAACTTTATAGCGAGAAACAGACGATGTGATGCAAATGTAGTAAGAATCATGAAAAGCAAGTTGATACTCTACTATGAATCATGGAGAACAGAAGTTGATATGCACTCAAAAATCTTAAACATTGATATGACTACAAAATGAAGAAGAAGGGAAACCAGAGGATAAAATTTTGATAAGGAAACCAAGAGAAATACATACAGAAGAAAAAAGCATAGAACAAAGAGACTGTGACTGCAAAAGAGTTCTGTCTTGTCTGGAAGTTTCTTCCTCCGAATAGATAAATGTGAAGAAAATAAACACCAAATGTCTAAGAGACTAAGTCATCTAATGACAGAGAAGTTCTGGTGGCAGACAACTCTTCATTCTGCTCCTCAGCTAAAGCCTCCAGCTCTGCACACTTTTGCTTCAGTTTCAGTAAATCTTCCTCTGTTTGTTGGAGTTTAGCCAAACTTGACAGCTCTTTCAACTTCTTTTCTTTTACTTGCTCCAGATTCTTCTCTAACCAATCAACCTTAAATCCTGCATCTTTCACAAATTTCAGTGCAATGTCTGCTTCAGCAAGATCGTCATTGGATAGTTCTTGAAGTGATTCTTACTTGTGGAGGAAAAACTTGAAACCCATTGACATCTATGCTTTCCACTACGTACTGCTGAAGCTTCTATCTTGCTCAGAGGTCTCGTACTGCATTGGTATATCTGATTCATCAACTTCCGCAACAATCTTGACTTCATCATTTACTAGGAATCCACCATTTTTGTCATCAAGTTTAGTAAATGACAACAGGTGTAAACCAGACCGCCTCATTGTCCCTTCTGTAACATTTCACAACAATGATTAATCAACACCAAATAAAGAATTTCTTGAGAAACAAGACCAGATCACTTCTTGATTATGATAATCACATTGACAAGGACCAACTAACCTCTCACTATGGATAGCTCTTCTGAAAGTTGATTCACTACAGTTAGGCGATACTTAAAAGAATCTTATTCGTTCATGAGGCAGAGATGAATAGGAAGCAATACACAGAGGCAAGGTCTTAGATTCCATTATCATAGGAGTTGTTGCAATGCGGCTGCCACAAAAGAGAAGGAGGAAAAGTGTTATGTTTACCAGGTGTAGCCAGTAGTACCAGTCTCAAAAATATCAGAAAGACAAAAGGTTCATATACCAAAGAGCCAAAAAATTTAATCACCCAAGTAAACTTTGTTCCACCTTTCTTGGCCATTGGTCTGGTGACATTCCTCGCAATAAAACAACAAGAGCATGACAAGAATCAACCCTTAGAACAGAACTTAATACAGCCAATCAAACAATATCTATAGTATATTGTAGTTTGACTAAAATTTAACTGTAGAGTCAGCGCCATATCAACTACGTACATCACTCTAACCAGTTCAGTGATCAAAGGGATTACCCTTCAGAGTAGGGGTATATATAGAGCGCAGACACTGCAGTAATACCGAAAGAAAACAATTATGTTCTTGTTTCAACTATGAAGAGAAAAACAGGAACGCAAAACGTTTTTATACGTCCATATGGAAATCAATCGCTTTTCCTCCTCATTGCTTGTTCCAATAACAGTTTAATTTTTTTTGCTTAGGGAACATGAACTGACCAAGTGTAAAATTATTGGTGCATGCAAAAGTTTCATATGCGAGCAACTTTGGCTCATTGTTACGTACTTATCATTCTACCATCATTATGAAATAATTAGTGATAAGATGGACGAATAATAAACAAGTCTAGCTAGAGCCAACTGGCTTGACCATGACTATTCAAGTGCCACTCCTGTTTTCATACATATGAGAGCGTTACATTACCATTAAGATTCATAACCATGTCACTCTTCAAGCGTAACCTCTTTTCAATACATGACAACATTCTGCATAAGTGTCTACAAAAACAGATATATGTTCCAGACATAGATTAACTTGTCCCCATCTAAGTGATAGCCGAAACTTTGATATAAGTTCAGTCACCTTACAACATGACTTCTTATTTTTGAAACAAAGGAGAAACAATAACAAGAGAACACCAACACATGCCTAAGAACTCAAGAGATATCAAACAACATCATCGAATGACAGAGGAGTTCTGATGACCAACAACTCTGCCTCCTCCTTCTCCACTAGGGCATCAAGATCTGAACATTTTTGCTTCAGTTCCAGAAATTTATTCTTCATTTCTTCAAGCCGGATCGAACTACGCTTCTCTTTCTCCTTCTTCTCTTTAACTATCTCCAGCTTCTTCTCCAACCAATCCACCTTAAAACCAGCATCTCTCACATAAGTCAGTGCAATGTCTGCTTCCACAAGATCTTCATCGGAGAGCTCTTCGAGTGATTGGCATAGAGTCTCAATTAAGCTAAGCAGGAAATCCATGCATGCTTTCCTCAGATGTTGGTTCTTTGCACGAAACTCAACTGCAATGTCAGGGTGTCTTTCAAATATACGTCTCACAGATTCTACCTGCAAGCAAAAAGTAAATGTACAAAACATATAACAGAGGATTCTGTGGAAGCAAAGTAACAAAAAGGTTGCACCATTATTGATTTCATACATGTGAAGGAAGAACTTGAAAGCCATTGACATCCATGTTTTCCTTTCCTAATTTGAGCAAATCACTAGACTCCACACCATCACCGTTTTGCTTAATTTTAATCATAGGACTGCTTTTCTCTTCAGATTTCTCCAGTGTGCCAACAACTTCAAGAACATCAACCTCAGCAACTATCATGAGATCTCCATTTACCAGAAATCCTTCCTTTTCATCATGAAGTTTGGTAAGGGGAATCATGGATGGAAACCCCCAGCCAGAAATCTTCTCATCAAACCAGCGATGTGTTTCTGTAGCAATTCATTCAAACAGTTAATATAACATCCAAGAAAGCCCCTCTTGAAATATACTCTTTTAAGAAATCTTCTCATCAAGACATCGGTGTTCACAACTCAGCAACTGAATTTATTGAACTAAATCACTAGCATCCCTTAACTATCTTTGGGCAACATAGAACTCCAGAGAGACCTTTTACAAGACATAACATATGAGAAAATTGCAGCATAACAAGACCTTTTGCCAATAAAACTTTGTAAGAAGATGGATGAAATAAAATATCTAGCAATGCTACTTTCAGAATGATTGCACGTTATATTGTTGTTGACACTTGGGCTGACAAAAGACCATTCAACAAAACTAATCAACTTGTTAGCAGACTGATCATTGAAGCAAGAATCACCTTTCGTTACTGTATCCATTTCCAAAACTTGTTTTACTATGGAAAGCCGAAGCTTTACATATTTTCTCCATCCAGAAGGCAATGATTCAGGATCAGCGACTTCCAGATAGAGAGACAAGTAAGCAACCTTGTTTCCCTTAGGATAAGCATGAAGACGCCTGAACAAAAATACAAAATAAACAAATCACCAAAACGTGGAATTTAGATGATAGATCTTGTATCTAAATCGACAAAAAAAAAACATTTGAAGAAAAAAGAAAGTTCTATGTTTACCATTTGCAGTCACCGATCAGGACTGGAGCAGAGTAGCAGATCTCACATTGCAAAGAGGAGAAGTTCTTTATCACCCAAGAAAACTTCTTACCAACTTGCATGGCTATTGATGTGATAAAGACTCTTCCTAATCAAAGTTCAAAACCTGAAGAAAGAAAGAAAGAAAATCGAATATGTAATTCCTAGGTTTAAAATACACATTCAACAACAATAGTTGACTAGTTTCAACAGACAGAAATCGAATAGTCACCAAGAGAATCAGAAAGAATACAAGTTGAATGACTCTGCATGCGCAGAAAGAAGAGTAACAGTTTATGTTGCAGTAAAGGAGCAGAGACAAAGAGGTAGAAAAACCAAAGTCTTACACTTTCCAAAACATAAAATAAATGAAGAAAAGGCATGAATCTAGAACAGTGTGCATGAATGCAGTGTTAGTCCTTCGTAAATTACATCCCCCACAATTACGAAATTAATCAATTGTTAAAAGGGTGACTATATAAAGTAATCTACGGAATAGTAACTCCCTTTGAACCGTCTTTTCATATTCTCAAAAGAGATTGCGTTTTAATCAAGAAACTCTGTACTTTATGCAAACCTAAAGAGACCTAAAGATAGAGAATCTCTGTTTGTGGAAGAGTTAAAATAAGTGTCTGTCTCAATTTAATACTTCAAAAAATATGACAATTTTTCAACGTAAAGGAATTAATTCGAATTTCAAAACCTAGTTAATGAACTCCAAGCGCCTAAGAAGTCTCCAAGATCAATGTTTCAGGCACAGAACTTAGATACAACATCCTTGGTAAACATAACTTAGATGGACCGACCATAACGGCAACAGACTTGTTCACAAAAGGACATCAAGTTTAGTTACCTAACAAGACAACCTCTTGTTTTGAAAACCAAGGGAGATTCTAAGCCAGACAACAACATAACACAAAATGTCTAAGAACTCAAGTTATCAAACGACATCATCGAATGAAAGAGGTGTTCTTGTGTCCGACAACTCTGCCTCCTCCTTCTCCACAAGGGCATCAAGATCTGAACATTTTTTCCATAATTCCAATAAACTTTCCTCCAGCTCTTGTAGCCGAGCCACACAAAGCTGTTCTTTCTCCTTCTTTGCTTTCACATGGTCCAACTTCTTCTCCAACCAATCCACCTTAAAACCAGCATCTTTCAAGTATGTCAGTGCCACGTCTGCTTCCACAAGATCTTCGTTAGAGAGCTCCTCGAGTGATTGGCATAGAGTCTCGATTAAGCATGAGTAGGAAATCCATGCATGCGTTCCTCAGATGTTGGTTCTTTGCACGGAACTCTACTGCAATGTCTGGATGTCTTTTAAAAACAAGTCTTACAGATTCTACCTGTGAATGGAGCAAAAGATTTGTATAAAGCATCAGAACACCAAAAGGATAATAATAGAAAACATATGATCATGACTAACCTGTGAAGGCAGAACTTGAAAGCCACTGACATCCATGCTTTCTTTCTCAGGTTTCTCTGATGCATCTGAGTATCTTTTGGTAGTGGAAACATGGCACAAGCCGACATGACAAAATGATTTAAGCATATTTAACTTAAATTAACAAAGACAATAGAAGAAAAGTGAATCAAAAATGGATTAGAATGATACATATAAGATAGCCAAGAGGAGAGGGCTCTTTATCACCCAAGTGAACTTCTTATTAATTTGATTTGCCATGAAGATTCCTCAGAGTGAAACTACAAGAGCAGGACAAGAATGAAATCATTAGAACAGAATGCAAACACTTAGAAATCAAACAAAATCTGAAAGCCACAAGTAGAGGGTATATAATGTATGGATTAACCTTAAAAGTATATGGGAAGGACAGACAGTGCAGCGCTATTGTAATAAAACATCCAAGTTCGTCTTTTAAACTTTATAGAGAGAAAGAAGTGCAAAACATTTTAATCATCATCGCTGGTTCCCAAGAAGAAGTTACTTATTGCATGGTGAACATAAACTAAGCAAGAGTCACTATTGGTAGCGCATGCGAGGTAATACAATACCATCACGTTAAATCATGCATGATAAAATAAGAAAATTATATTTGGAAAAAAACATGTAGACATTTCTTTTTTCAACATAAAATATTTACAGATACATTCAATATTCAAAAGTACTGAATTAATTAACAATTATCTACGTTAGGAGCAAGGCACGTCTCAATCACAAATGAGATGTGTCCATCTATAAATCGATCATAAACATCTGTTAACAGTGTTGTCTGGTTGTTCGGTAGAGAGGACTGTTTAATACTCCCTCCGTTTCTTTTTATAAGATGTTTTGGTTGAATACACGGAGATTAAGATATATACTTTTTTTTAAAAGTATTTTTAATGATATATTTTTAAAATTATTCAACTAATTATAAAAACAAATTGGATAATTTCATTGGTTAACCAGTTTTCAATAAAGTTAAAGTTAACCTTAAAACTTCAAAACATAACTTAAAATCTCAAAATATCTTATATTTAAAAACAACATAAACCTTCTAAAACATCTTATAAAAAGAAACGGAGAGAGTAGTTTGATTTGGTTTTGTATCTACTGACTGGATGGATCATCTATTTGTGAATCAATTCAGTTTGTTACTAAACATTAATATCATTGGGTGATGCAATAAAATTATCATTAACCAAACAACTTTGATATCTTAACTAACAACATAGCTTTCACCAAAACTATTATACTGGTTAACTAGACAAGAAATATCTGTAACAAGATACAGAACAGAGACCGGTTCAACAGTGAAAAAGCCCAAAGACCCGCTGAGAAGACATGAGCCATCTCCGCCACAGAAACCTTACTCCCGATGGGGTTCAGACACACCGGAAAGCTGAGATGGGTTAGGCCACTCATCATCAGCAGTAATTAACAATTTAACATATCAAGAACAATACAGGAAACGAAGCTAAAGTCTCTTACTACGTACAACGACCCTAACTGTTTGCTAAACAACAGACTTGAGACTTTAGAGAAAGCAACTTACAAGCAAAGTCAACATAGATGCTTAGATGAAGATAGAGAACTCTTAACTAGCTGTCTTCTTCCAAGCCACCTAATCTGGTACCTAGATCATAGCTTATAAACAGTCGAAATTCGTTTCCTAGTTTGCTAGAGTGATGAGGTTTAAGCACACAAGGTCGAACACCCAATAGCTCAGCTGCCCGATCTCTCTGAACATCTCCTGCAAAGATGTAATATAATATCTCTCAGTTAAACTATTAACAAAACATTAACATTCCACGAAATGAACTAGAGAAAACACAAGTGTACCTGTGAGAAGAAGCAACAAAGAATCTACTGGACTTGCAAGGTAAGAGATTGTTTGGCTAACTCTTTCAAGACATTCCCTACTCTGGCAAGCATAAGAGAATCAAGATTCACTAATCTGCTTATTAGAAGGTGCTCATAAACAATAGAAACCCAACACCATCATAGCTAAGTAATCTCCTCCCAACTACTTTAACTCAAGAAACGTGTTGCAGAGAGCTAAAAAGTATCCACCTTTACGAACTGTGAACTAAGGCCATGAAAATAACCTACTGATATAACTCCATTTATAAAAGAAACAAAAGTAAGAACTTCAAGAAAGTTTCACCAAGTAGGGAGGATCAGCAACGATTATGTGGAAGCAATGTTTAAGCTGCAGAGGCAAATCTTCAGGTTGGTTGTAATCATAAAACGTGAACTCACTTCCATATCTCTCAAACCTCATATCATACTCAAGCAACTGCACCTCGAGACTCGGATCTTTTCTCTGCCATCATCAAAAAGTATCACATTTAGCTAAACAGATTCAATACTTCTTCATCAAAACTGTATCTCTTAGTACCTTGAGATACACGTAAAGAGTAGGGCAAGCGATGCAAGCGACTCTGCATCCTGAGAATCTCCTGGAGAGGGTGATCACTTCCTCAGCTACAGTCTCTGCAGTTTCAGGTTCGTACCAGAACTGGCTGAGTCTCCAATCCTCCGTAACTAGCTCCACTTTTTCAGAATCATCTTCTCCGGCGACGGTCTTGCTCTGGTCGGCTATAAACTCCTGGAGCGCCGCCAGTGCTTGAGAGCTCAACACTAGCGGATCGTCATCTTCTAAGTCTATATCTTGCTGAAGTGAAACGTCGACGTTTGGTTTCGGGAGCTCATCTTCTCTTTCCATTGAGTTTCAACGAACGGAAAGTAGAAGACTTTAACAGACACACGGCTAACTGACTGTTTAGGGATTAGGGATCTGGTTCTGTTCTGCTTTTATACATAAATTGCATGTAAGGTCCACAGTTCCTAAATTACCTAAGCATTCTCTAAAAACCAACTCCTAAATTACCTAAATAAACATCCCTTAAGCATCAGATGCACTATTCGCGGGCTCTACTGACACATGATGGCCCGCGATTGGTTGCTTTTTTAAAAAAAAATTTTAAAAAAAAAAATCAAAAAAAAAAAAATAATAAGCATCCCAAATGGGGGTGCTAAGATAAAGATGCTCTTAGGTCTTGTATTTTTGTTGGGTGTTACTAGGAATTACATTTTTGTGAAAATTTGAAAAATCTAATATTATTAGTTTATAGATTCTTAAGTTCTTACTAAAATCTAAATCTTGTGTTATTGGGGTGAGAATTTTATAATTCTCTATACAAGCTATTATTATTTTAAAAATTACATTTCAATGATTTTATAAATCTACTAAAGTTATTGTTATTGAAAGTTGTATTTTTAGTCATTAACTCATCGAACAAGATTTTAAAAATACTATATATATGCCTAAGATTCTTGAAATCATTATAGTAATTTATTTTCATAATATCCAAAATTCTCTACAACTCTTTCCAAATTTAACAAATCTTTTAATTTTTAAAATCAACAAAAATTTTATAAATCTTATTTCCACTAACACCCTTATTACAATTTTGTTCACAAAATTAATATTCTATTTTTTTAAAAGATATATAGATTAGGGTCTTAATTTTAAATTTATGATAATATAACTAAGTTTAGAAAGAAAAAGATTAATCTCAGAACAACACCTAGTGTTTGGGTGCATGTTAGTAAACTTACACGAAAATCGAATTAATTCAAAACAAGATATATGTAAATGTTTCATTCAGATTTATACATGTTTCTTTTAGGTTTGGGCATGGAATTTAAAATAAAATAATACTATCATACTAATTAACTAACATTTTTAATAGAAATTGTAAAGTAAAAACAACAAAAATATATATATTAACAAGCCTAATAAAAAATCATATGTTAACATTTGACTTACATAAAAATGAAATTGGATATGAAATAACCCAATTATTTTTGAAAAAATAACTTAAAATAATAAATTGACTAAAGTATTTCATAATATATATATATAATAGTTTGTATATACAACTACATTACATATCGATGAAGATACAAACCAGATTGGATATCCGACTTTCTAAAAAATAATATTTGTGATTTGAATAGTTTTTTACAGACTATTTGCTTTGATTCGAAGTTTTATGGATATCTGAAATTTTCAAATCGGATCAAATTTAACGGATGATTTGTCCAGTCCTAGTCTATTTTATATGAAAACAAGTATATTTCTCTGAGAAATATATTTAATTTGTGTACAAACAAAATTATTGTATCTTTACCAAAATAGATAAAAGTTGGGGGTTTGTTTATACTATTTTATTTTGGGGATAAAAATTATTGTATTTGTTTATACAAATAGATAACAGAGGACCTAACAGTAAAAAAAAATAGAGTGCGATCGCCAAAGGTCTCTATGTTTAGGAGGAAGAAGAGAAAACAGAGGATTCTATTTTCTCCCAGCCAATGGAACACATTGACATCGATAGATTGACATTTCATGAGAACCTCTGTAATCAGACATGGCCGCCATTATCGTTCTCTCTCACGTTTCCCATCTAATCCTAGACACCAACCCTCCAATATTCAAGAGTTTTCGTTAACTCTCTCCTCCCTTCAAGCTTCCTTTTTTTTGCTCTGTTTTTAAACATCTTATTCCCGTCTCATTTTGGGTTATGTGTTCTGTCTGAATCGCAAGGTCTGTTCCCAAGAATCTGTACTTTTGGTTTCAATATTACGTGCATAAGTTCTATGTTATTGATATTTGAAAAACATGTTCTGTCTTGGTTCTGTGCAGAAATGAAGACAATTCTTCGATCAGTCAGCTTTAATAATGACAATGACTCGGATTCAACCATCACTGAACCACCTGAAACTAGAAAGACGCTATACAACAGATCCTTTAGCATGAAAGGGACACAAAGAAGACCTAGCCTCTCTTCAGAAGACGTGGAGAACAAGCTTTCTTTAAAGCCTTTAACGTTCATGAAAGAAGATGAGAGATATAAAATGCGAATATGGAAGCCTTTATCCGAAAACGATCATGTCAACGAGTTTCTAGCGTTGATAAGTGATGGAAGATACCAAGCTGCGTTGAAGTTGCAGAAGGTTTATAGAAGCTTTCGAACCAGGAGAAGGCTAGCTGATTGTGCTGTGGTGGTTGAGCAAAGATGGTTCGTGTGTTTGACATTGTTTAGATAAAGAGAATATTTTTATTTGTTTAGTAACTATAATTGAGTTTGCAGGTGGAAGGTACTTGACTTTGCTGAGCTTAAAAGAAGTTCTATATCGTTCTTTGAAATTGAGAAGCAAGAAACTGCAGTTTCACGCTGGTCTAGAGCAAGAACAAGAGCTGCTAAGGTAACAACATTAAACCCGTCAGACCAAAGTCGGATCTGCAATTTGAGAGGCCACAAACATGTTTAACTTAATCTTAATTAAAACGAATTCCATAATTTGAAGTTAATGCGACACATATATATATATATATATATATATATATATATAATAGCTCTTTTAAATTTGGAGGTTAAAACGAATGTTTCATTCGGCTGTGTTGAGAACCGACCATGCATCAAACATGTTGGCTTCATGCATCTGTTTTCTTCCCTTGCACTGATCTTTAATCAATGGTTTGTCAATGTGTATCCCTTAGGTGGGTAAAGGTTTGTCAAAAGACGAGAAAGCTAGGAAGTTAGCTTTGCAGCACTGGCTTGAGGCAGTAAGAAACTTCTTTTACAATATTTTTTTTTTGTGTGGATATGAGTTTTGTGTAATGGTAAATGTGATCTTAACAGATCGATCCTCGACATCGCTATGGCCACAATCTGCAGTTCTATTACCATGCTTGGCTCCATTGTGACAGTTACCAACCCTTTTTCTATTGGTAGGTTTGCTATTAAACAATCAAAAGTGTGACAGTATCAGGAGTGCATTCATTTTACAAGCTAACATCCAACTTTGTACGTTTCAGGCTTGACATAGGAGAAGGAAAAGAACTGAACCATGAAAGATGTCCAAGATCAAAACTCTACCAACAAAGCATCAAGTATCTTGGTCCGGTGAGTTCTTAATAGACCATTTCTGATGTCATTCATGTGTTCTCCTGACCAATGCTTTCTTATTTTCTTTTTGTTATGAACAGACTGAAAGAGAAGCATATGAAGTGGTGATTGAGGATAGCAAACTAATCTATAAGCAAAGTGGGATAGTTCTGGACACAAAAGAAGGTCCTCCAGATACAAAGTGGATCTTTGTCCTAAGCGTGTCTAAGATAATGTATGTTGGTATGAAGAAAAAGGGCAACTTTCAACATTCTAGTTTTCTTGCTGGAGGGGCTACCTTATCTGCTGGAAGGATTGTGGTTGATGATGGTGTTCTTAAGGTAAAAAATTAACAACCTTCCTTATCTACAAGAAGATAAGTAACTCTCTATGTGTTAAGTTTGAGTTCTTGGGATGATATTTTCAGGCAGTTTGGCCTCATAGTGGACACTATCTACCCACAGAAGAGAATTTTCTAGCGTTCATGTCGTTTCTTAGGGAGAACAATGTCGACCTCACTGATGTAAAGGTAAAAATCCATTCCGGTTTTGAGTTTAGGGTATGATTCAAACCATTACAGAGACTTTCTTTTTCTTTTCAATTTATGTAGAAGAGTCCAGATGAAGAAGATGGAGAACATCATTTCAAGGTCAAGAGAATGCCTTCAAGAATCAAAGAGGTTGAAGAAGAACCGTGTGACTTTGTGGACGCTGAGACTGGTGAAAGTCCAAACGCTAAACCCAAAAGTCATGGAGAGCTACAGACATTAACAAGGTTCCATGCAAAATACAAGGACATAGCTGAGGATGATCAGGAAGATGAAGAAGAAGAAGAGGCTGAAACACCTTCAGAAGAAGGGTATGCAACAGCAGAGGAGACATTCATAGCTGAGGAAGAGTTTGCATACCCTAAATCTCATCTCTTTGATGAAGACATTGAAGAATATGAGAAGCCTGTGCCAAAGGAGAAGATAATGAAGAGGATAGATTCACACAAAGGAATCAAATCTTATCAGTTAGCTGAGAGGCTACATTCAAGATGGAGTACTGGTGCAGGGCCTAGGATCAGTTGTATGAGAGATTACCCTTCAGAGCTTCAGTTTAGGGTTCTTGAACAAGCTCAACTATCTCCAAGAGCTTCAAGTTCTGCAAACCTATCTCCTTTTGCTCGGGTTAGATCACGTGGAACAAGTCTTGGGAGAAGTTCTTTCTCTCAAGAACTTGAAAGGCTTTAGGTCTATGTATAAAGTATATGTGTGAAGCAAGTTCTCATGTGATGACCGGCTTGATTATTTTTTTGGTTATGTAAGGAGCAGAAGTGCAGAAGTGCAGAACTAAGGAGACTTAAATGTAGAATAGTCTTCTTATTATGTGTGTGCCTTGTTCAACAAGTCACCTTTTCATATTAATTAATTTTTCTTATTTTTGTGATTATTTTGTAATTCATTGAATCATATAAACTTGATGTCCCATTGATGATTTATTCTTCACTGGTTTTTAATCGTCCATGGAAAATACTAATCAAAATATGCTTGTATATTTATCAACCTTGTTATTGAACAAACTGAGGACTAGTTATTTAACCACAGCGACGTATTTAGAATGCAGATCACAAACATAAGAGCAGAAGATGATGGAATCATGTTGGTCACATAGGCACATGCTATTGCTTTAGGGAGAAAAAAAAAGCAAGAAGCAATTACCTTCCGCAAGATCAAACTCACACCAGAGAAAAATGCACATACCTTTGTAAGCATTTGATTCCTCAACTGATATCAATGTTTTTTTTTTCAAGGAAGGATTTACTTGGGTATGCACAGTGTCGTCCATATCGTCGCTGGTCTTGCCATAGGAGTCCTTGGGGGAGTAATGGTTGGTAGGTATACCGATGATACTCTTAGTAAAATTGTGCTGTAAAGCTCTTGCAAAATGGATTTTGCCAACAGTATCCAACGCACTTGGGATTCCAATAAGATCCAGCACGTACATTCCCAAGCTCAAGCTCGACAAAGGATTTGCAAATGGCAAGAATGCAAACAATACTAAGAACTTTGTTGGGTATTTACAGAAACTGTGCCTGTGAGAGTTCTTGAACCAGTACTCATTTGATATTGACACCGGTATAAGGTTCCTGCACTACGCAGGCCTTGCCTGGTCTGTTGTTGATCTTGTTCCATCGTTATTCTCTTACATTAACTAGTAGTAACAGCAGAATATTTAAAGGGCGTAAATGGTCAATGATTCCTAAGATCAGAAGAGCAAGTAACATAGTTAGCATAAAATAAGGACGAAACGAGTTGGGGAGAGAGGTCATCGAGAGTCTAAGCAATAAGAACGATTGTAATCGAGAATCCTTGTCAACCGCCCTCTTTATTCAATAAGAACGTACTGAGCTTTTGGTCATCAATGGTTTTGCTTGTTTGATACCCAGAAAGTATCACATTGTCTGGTACTATACACTTTTAACATGCCACTGTACATCCCTTTACACAGTCTAGATTCTTGTGGCTTTAGATAACATATTCCTCATGTTTATATCAAAAGTGTAATAGCATAAAATCAAGTGAAAAATTATGAATAAATCAAAGTAATATCTCACATGAAACAGACTGATGCAGAAGGGAGCTGAACAGTTTCAGCCAAACACAAATACTCATAGGGGTATTGAAGTTAATTGAACCTTGTTTCTTCTTATATTACACTATTCCAAGGAAGGGAGGGGCTCAATATATTCTTTTAAGAGAGGCAACCTGAAACACAAATGCGTTGTACCAAATCAAATAAGCAGAGATCTTCAAAAACCAGCAACCGGACTTTGCAGCTGAGAGGAGGTTGACTTGTGTTTATAGGAAGTAGTCAGGTGTCCTTCGGGTCACATCTGGTTCTCCTCTCCTTGGGGCTGGTTCAAACTGTTTAAACAATTCCAACACTTTGTTAAGTTTTTTTTCCATTTCAGAGAGGTCAAAATGAAGATTTCTAGACATACCTGGATGAAGGTATGGTTCCTGCAGTCATCGACCTCGAGAATGGAGGCCATGTTTCCACAGCGATAGCAGTAGTTTGGTGCACTGAAAATAGTAACCACCTTTTGCTCCTGTCAATGGGGACATAATTTTTAACATAGTTAGCAAAGATTCTCTTGTTTGGCTAGTCTATGCAGGGAAGTAGAGTTTAGTTGAATTACGTGTGCCCAGTTGAATCCTTCCATAACCAGCTGATGCGCTCGAGCAATCAGTTTTAAGTTGTTAGAGTGGTTGAATTGTTCGGAAATGTCCTATGTAAACAAAAACGAAACTATAGTCAATAACACATTTATTTGGAACAAACAGAAGAAAAATGAGATTTGGGACAGCTTCCGTAACTGAACTGAGCCTATGTAATTCAGTACCTGACCAAATGTATATCCGGCACCACGGGGAGAGATCCCCCAGCCACATCTGTCATCAGGATCAGACCATAATAAGTCACACATCGGCCCTTCATGTGGAACTTCTTGAACTCTATCGAAGTTCCTAATGTTGTCAAGGGTCTCAATAGACGGTGACAATCCACCGTGAAGGCAGAATATTTCCGACTCCACCTGCAAACGGTACATGTGACATGAGATGGATAGCCTCCTTTGTCGTTGGAACTAAAATCTTAGAAAACACAATCAATTCAAACAGACAAGGTTTATATGAAAGATCGTACACTCTAGGCTCTAGAAAGTGCAAGTAGCATACAACACTTCAGTATAGAAACCATCTCAAACTGAAGTGACACTTGCCAACCACGTACACGCACAAGCATACTCAAAAAGACAACCTTCTGGTTGTATCGAATATTGAGAGCGTTGAAATAGACAATCGGTCATCTATATTATTATATAAAGGTGCAGTGTGATGTTTTAAGTACTGACCAAGGCTGTCAGTGGGAAATAGTCAAAGAGGTCTGTAAATATCTTCCAAACATTTGCATTGCCATACCTGCAAGTACAAGGAAGCTTTGTTAATGAACTTGCAAACAAAAGGACCCAATATATCTTCATACAGGCGTAGAAGAAGAATTGCATGTCTTTGATTAGCACTAACAAACAACTCAGGTATGAAAAAATAACACTGAGTCACTCAAATAAGCAATGCAATATCAGAACCCAAAAGAAAGTGCAGAGTATTACTAAAAAAAAAGTAACATGACATGAACATAGTGAGTTAGCACTTTATGCAACATAAGGAAGTTGGAGACTCACTTTCGCAGGCATTCATCATAAAATCCATAAACTTGAGTGATCTGCCAGAACGAAAAAAGTGTATTAAACATGAGCCAGATAAAAATGTTGGACAGAACAAGTACAGCACAGAAAATATAGGAACCTTCACTGACTTGTAATTGTAAATATATATAGCATAGTGCATAGACATGAACAAAATTGTAATTATGAAAGATCTTCTCTAAGATTTCAACGACAGACAACAGAAACACTATGTAAACACTGCACACCTCAGAAAGTGAACGACAAGTAGAGACCGATAGTTTACCTGACGACTTTCATGGTTTCCTCTAAGAATAGTGATTCGCTGAGGATACCGTACTTTCAAGCCAACTAACAGCTGGAAATGGATTTCAAAAGAAAGAAAAAAGTATCGGCATCGTAATGTAACAAACATGCATAAACGTTGGGAAGAGATCATCCAGTATAGACACAGAATATTTGATTTAACAATATTAACAATATTACAAGACAAAAGAGTCTTCCTACTTCGAATCAGATTATTATTATTGAACAAAAAAAGGAACTGCAGAAGGTATAAACTTGGTACCGTAACAGTTTCAACAGAATAATATCCACGGTCGACATAGTCTCCCATAAATAGATAGTTGGTATCAGGGCACTGCAAAGGGCGTAAGATAAACATTCATCAGACATATTAGAACCAGAAACGAAACCTACGCGCTACTTTTAAATATAACACATAAGAAAAGGCTCCAAATAATTCTGAGCATTCATCCAGCATGCACTGAGACTTTGTAGTATCCACCCAGAATTAATAATTGCTAGAAAAGATGGAAGCAGAGTAAAAAACAAAACTTGCTTCTTTACAGCCATTATGTCTCTCAGTAAGTGTTAGAGATCTTACATTTCCTCCAATACGGAAAAGCTCGGCAAGATCATGGAATTGTCCATGAATATCACCACAGATTGTCACTGGACTTTTGACAGGCTGCGTGCACGAAATGCATAAAACTGAGTCTACTTAAACCAAACAAAATGAGTGTCTTAAAATTAAGTTACACAATCAACCACACGGGATGCAAGATGCAAGAACTAACCTGAACGTTGCTTTCATCCATCAAGATCTCCTTAGCTTTCTCGCATAATGCTCTAACCTATTGAAAACAAAACAACACTGCACATCAATATCCAGTATGGAAACCATAACATTTGAAATGTCAAAGTAGAGAGATCATTTTGATATATAAGCAGAAAACAGAAAGGTCATTCACAGCGAAATGACCTTATTTTACAGATATTGATCAATTATTGAGCTCCTCCAGAGTGCCACTTATCAACATACAACCTCTCTCTCTCACTCACACACACCATCAAATGCTATTCTCTTTCTTTTTTTTTTCATATCTTGTTACCCAACAGAAAGTCCACTAATGATAACTATTCGGTGATCAGGTAACAAGAGATATAGAAGTGCAAGTGAATTCCTTTCAACCCATAAATCCAACGTGAATGAGAGTAAGAAAAAAGAAAATCTTTTTCATTTCAAACAAAACCCTGAGATCCAATCAACGATAGTCTCCAATACGAATCCTAATCCAAACAATGAGAAACTTTTAAGAAAAAGGGAGAGAATTGGAGGCACCTGCTGCTCGGAGAGAGGCTTGCACTGCATGAGCTGGCAGATCTGCTCATCTAGATCGAGTGTTGCGTCCGTCGGACCCGAATTCGCGCCCATGTTTGTTGATACTCTTCGTCGACGGATCGAGAAAACAGATTAGGGGCAGGCCTAACCCTAAATTGGATGGATGGAACCTGCGTCTTCTTCGCCTTTCTCTCTCTCTCTCTCTCTCTCTCTCTCTCGTAGAGTGAGAGGAAATCGAATTGAGAGGGGCGCGTGAGGTTAGGGGCGAGTGGGATTTGTAGTACCTTTGGAGCCGTCTCTTGAATTTACGTTACTACCCTTACTCTTGAGATTAAAGTCGTTACTATTTTAAAAATCTGTTATTATGTGAAAACTGAATATTGTTAGGCCATGTACATCAATGAACCCCATGTGAACCCCTTTTTTTCAAAAAAAAAAAAAATAATAAAATAAAATAAAATCCAGACCAATAAGAAGTCGCCACGTGGTGAACCCGGGTTCATTGGGGTTCATGGCAATGAACTTTTGGAGAGAAGGGATCATAGATTTGCGTGTGAACTCCCCTCTTGATCCCCTCTTGATCCCCTCTTGATCCTTTGATGCACATGCCTTTACGAAATAACTTATAATTTTATATTATTTTGAAATTTGAATAATGGCGAAATTTTATACTTATAAAGAAGAGATAACTATTATATAAGATAAACTATTACACAGAGAAAGAAGAATAGATGTATTTTCAATCGAACGAATTCGTTCGTTTATATAGAGGTAAAAAATAGAAGTTATTATGTGCGCATAGTGATGATGGGCTCCACTCAAATCTTTCACACGCATTGTTGCAGCTTTCTTTAACTTTTCTTTTCTTTCACCTTTTATAACACTCTCCTTTGAAGACCAGTGTCACTATCATATTTTGCTTAACATCTCGGTTGCCTCGTTAAAAACTTTTTTTAAAAGAAAAATTCAGTGGGAAAAACTATTGTAAGGTAACAGAGTACAACCATGTAAGCTCCCCCTCGAATTAGCAGTCATAGATCCTTCTGACATGTTTCCTGAAAACCGAAGTAGGGAGTGATTTTGTGAAGAGGTCAGATAATTTCAGCGTGATTTGAAGAGGTGGCCACGAGCGTTTGTTTATGAGAACGCCAAGATATAGCAGTGCCTCCGATCGTGAAAACGTATCATGTTTGTGATCGCGCTTTGTGTGGATCTGAAAGATATCCCGCATCTGCAAAACCAACTATTTGACCTTTTGAATCTTTAGAATAAAATAAGCCTAAATCAATGGTCCATCGGAGATAACGAAAAACATGTTTATTCCATTCCAATGTTTTCGTGTAGGAGATGAGCTAAATCTTGCCAAGAGATTGACAGCGAATGATATATCAAGTCGTGTGCAGTCTCCAAGGTACATTAATGCTATTGCACTTAGATATGATACTTCGGGACCAAGAATCACTTCATTTTTCGTGATGGTCGAAATGGATCATTTTCAACATTAAGTGATCTAACTGATAATAATATAAATTATATGGCGGCAGAGTCAAGCCGATAATCATAGCATAATTAGCAATTAAAGTTTATTAACGAGGCGATATACCGCCTATATTAATATAGATAATAATATAAATTATATGGCGGCAAAGCCAAACCTATAATTATACTTATAGTATATTTAGTAATCTATGTTCCGCATTAATATAGATAAATAATATAAATTAAAACAACCACTACAAAATAATAAATAATAATAAAGGCGGTATATCGGTCATTATAGCAAGGTAAATATGATACATATAAATTTTATAGAATTGCAGAGTGATCGTGCTGATAACGTGTTATGAAATAACTTATAATTTTATAATATCTCAAAATTTAAATAAGGGCGAAATTTTATATCTGTAGGGAGGAAATAACCCTTACATAAGATAAATTATTACAGAGAGAAAGAAGAGAATGTGTGTTTTCAATCGAACGAATTCGTTTGTTTATATAGAAGTGAAAAGTAAAAGTTACTCTGTGCGCATAATGATAATGAACTCCATTCAAATTTCTTTCACACGCATTGTTGCAGCTTTCTTTAACTTTTCTTTTCTTTCACCTTTTACAACAAATACAATAAATTTGAATTAGTAGTAGTTTTTTTTTCAATTGTTATTATTTATTTAATCTGAATTACAACCAAATTTATGGGAAAGCTTGAAACTAAATTTTCTCTTTTCTATTATATAAATATAGTCTAATTTTAACAGTATTTATTTTCTGATTAAAATAATCAAATAGATAACCAAATTTTGTTGAATTTTTAATAAAATTATATATATATATATTGGTTATTTTTTATAGAAATTATAAAAATAAAATTTATATAGTTATTTACATATGGATAAACAAAATGAAATTTATATGTCAATAATTTGATATAATATCATTTTAATTGATATAAAATTCGAGACATAGTAATTAAAATGTGATCTATACATATCTTTTAACATTTTATAACTTTAAAAATTAAATTTAAAGGTTTTAAAATAAAAATAAAACAAACTATCAATAAAACAAGGTAAACATGTATTTTTATCAAAGTTAGGGCTTTTGTGGACTACTGTTGAACTGATTTTCAACCTTTAGTTTGATTCGATTGTCTTTGCCAGAGTTTTGAGGTTCTCTCTCTCTTCTTCCTCCTTTTGTGTTGAATGGGACTTTATTGAGGTTTCATGTTTCTAGCTTGTAGAGCTCCTTCTTTTTCTATAGGAGTGAAGTAGGGCGTACCAGATATGGTTATGGTAGGTGGTGGCTGGAACAACAGGAATGGAGAATGGGGCCGTGAAGTGAATCCCTTTGGAGATGATGCTGATTTAGACCCCGTCTTTACCGACCAGGAGAACACTAGCATTAACTTTAATCCCTAAGTAAGCAACAAAAGAAAAAAAAACGTTAATGCCTATGGATATATTCACATTGAGAGCAGTGGAGGAGACGTGCCTCCTTGTGTTAATACATTTGCAGACATTGATCTTAGTAAAGCATTGAATCTCAACATCAAGAGGTGCAACTACGTGAGGCCAGCAACTGTACAGCGTCAAGCTATATTCCCATACTGCTTGCAGAGAGGATTTGATGGTTTGTGCTCGGACAAGGTTTGGCTGGGAAGACGGCTGCTTATTCCTGTACGATGATTAGTGCAGAGATCAGCATGTGCAGAGACCGCGTGGCTCACGGACGGTTTACCCTCTTGCTCCAATCCTCTCACCAACAAGGGAGCTGGCAAGCGAGGTAACATTGAGAATCAACTCATTCCCGTATATAGAATGTAATTTGTAATATACAGACGTTTCTCATTCTGTGTTTTTTTGGTAAATTCATGACGAAACCAAAAAAACTCTCTTACCAAACTGGTGTGAAGGTAGTTGTTGCTTATGGAGGAAGACCTATTAGCCAACAGGTATCGTACACAGTTCTGCTTTTGTCTTTGGATATTGATGCACTTTGTATGTAGTAGCTTACGTCTTACTGATTTGGGACCTGCTCTAGCTCTTTTCTTCCTGATGCCAGTCTCATTTGTTAAAAATATGCATTGATCTTGAAGTCAGTAATGCATAGTAATCTTGTATCGTACGAATTTTGGAGTTATTCCTGGTTACATGTGTTAGTCGCTTGGTTTTAAAAAGCGACCGCCTTGGTCGCCATGGCGCATGGCGAGGTGAAGCGATAGCCTCATCGCCTCAATACCCCATGGCTAGGCGACATACACATGGCGGTCGCTATTTACCGCTTTCATGCTTTCTCGAAGGGCTTCTAGCGACGTTATGTTAATATTAGACATACTGGTTTGGTTTTTGTAAACCTAGTCTATCAAACCGACTTTGGTTTAGTAAGGGATATATCCCGTGATCATATTTTTCTACTTTCTCACGTGTAAGTCTTCCTAAATACACTGTGATCATAGTTAGATGACTTTGGTTTTGAGTATGTGTTAGAGTATAAAGATCATAATTCTGAATCTTAGTTTCAGTGTTTTAGGACTTGGTGTTTTGATTTGATATTTTGTGTTGTTGTTTTGCTATTAGGACTTGTGTGTTTTTATTCTTGTTTTGCTATTTGGGATTCAATTATAGTGGATTTGGTGTTTTGGTTGTAAACATAATTTTTTTTTACTGAACTTAAAAGGGGAAGTATTATATAGGTGTTTTGAATTCCTTTTGTGTGAGGCATACGCATGGCGCTCGCCTTTGGTCGCCATGGCGCATGGCGCTTGGCGACCACTTGGTCGCCTTGAGTCGCCTTATGCCATTTAAAACCCAGGTTAGTCGATCTCATATTTTCTTGTTTGTACAGCTCAGGGAACTCGAGAGGGGAGTTGATATTCTTGTGGCAACTCCTGGCTGGTTAAATGATTTGCTAGAGAGAGAGCTAGAGTCTCAATGCAGATGATTAAATTTTTAGCTCTTGATGAGGCGGACAGGATGCTGGACATGGGTTTAGAACCACAAATTAGAAAGATTGTTGAACAGATGGACATGCCTCCATGTGGGAATGGGATCAGACAGACAATGTTGCTTAGTGCTACGTTTCCTAGGGGGATCCAGGTTGGTATTATTACTTGTCCATGAAACAACCTTTTCTTGCTCAATTGTATTCTATTAAAGAGCTTAAACTGTAGATGATAATAGTGGTCTTACCCAAATCATGATGGTAAAAGCCCTTATCAGTGTGTTATAGTCTGCACAAAAATGTTTGGTTTTTAACTTTTCAGATGATACCTTTATATTTTTCTTGTACAGAGACACGCATCATATTTTCGCTGTGGGAAGGGTGGGCTCAAGCACTGATTTAATTACTCAAAGGGTTTAGTGTGTCCATGATTCTGACAAGAGAAGCCATCTCATGGACTTGCTACACGCTCAGAGAGAGAGTGGCATCCAAGACAAGGTAGTGAGATAATCGCTACCTGTTGTTTACATATCCAAGATCTATTATGACGTAATAGTATGGATCATGATTCGTCACGCTCTGACTAATACTGGCTCTTCATCTCTTTGGATGCACAGGAATCATTGACATTGGCTCTTGTGGAGACAAAGAGAGGAGCTGACACTTTGGTAAACTGATTTTGCATGAATGTGTTTCCAGCAACCTCCATTCACGGCGATACAACACAACACGGTCCTTGATTAATTGAAGTTGAACACAACAAGCTGAGTGATATATTGCTGAAATGACCTCTTTCAAGTTCACTATGTGAAAGATTGTTCTCTGTTGACTAAATCTGACTTGCTTCTTTGTGTTAAAGGAAAGAGAAGTGGCACTGAAGTCATTCAAGAGTGGAAGGACACCCATTCTGTTTGCAACAGACGTGGCAGCACGTGGTCTTCACATTCCACACGTTTGCTCATTTAGTGAACTTTGATCTACCAAATGATATCGATGACTATGTCCACCGTATTGGACGAACAGTACGTGCAGGCAAATCTGGTATAGCAACCGCTTTCTTCAATGAGAACAATGCATCACTAGCTATGCAGCTCGCTGAGCTGATGCAAGAAGCCAATCAAGAGGTGCCTGAGTGTCTCACAAGATACGCTTCATTTGGCGGTGGTAAGAAACGGTCTGGTGGTCGGTTTGGTGGCCGTGACTTCAGAAGGGAAGGCTCTTACGGTGGTAGAGGAGGCGGCGGTGGATACGGTGGTGCTCCAAGTGGTGGGTATGGTGGAGCAGTCACCAGACGTTGGGATTAGCCAAATAAGGCTTCCCAAATTTTGGTTCTTTTTAACCTGACTATTCTACATTCCCAGGAAAGCACATGTATTTTGCCATTCACCTTTTGAGATCATCTCTCATTCAAGTGATAGATACAACTAATCTTGCTCTTAGGTTGAGAGTCCTCTGTTTTTGGTGTCAGGCTATTTATAGGACTTGCTTTAAAAATAGACAGAATTGTTTTCCAATTTTGATCTTCTTCTTGGTTTCCACTATTGTTGACAATCTTTCTTGGTGAAATACAATCTCTCATTACATCCTTTGAGAGTTCTTATGCTTACAGAGATCAAACTAAGTTCCAGAGACAAAACTCTAGTTAAAGTGTTGCCCTGTGTGAATCAACAGCATATGAGAATATAAAGTCTTCCATTTGGATTCAAGTTCACTTCCTTCCACAACCTCTTCTCTTTCAGAGCCTTCGTCATGTAGCTTATCAACTAATAGGTCCTCTTTCGAAACCCCTAACTCTCTAGCCCCGTGAAGAAATCATGTTCTCATCACATGATAGAACTTATCTCTAAGACGAGTAAGAGGATGCGGTTCCACTAGCTTCCCTCTACGATACCCTTCTTTGAGGATCACAGTGGTTGTCTTACACTTCGAAGAGAGGTAGAAAACCCCATGGTATCTTGTGAACAAACGAGTAAACTTATGCTGAATGTTGAGCTCAGCTCTCAAGCTTCTCAAGTAGTTCCTCTTGGTTTTCTTGTGTACAGTCAAGCTCAAGAGCTCGTGCAAAACACCCACAGCTCGTTTCTCCATGAGATCACTTTCCGGCTCAATATTACTCGCATCATCGTAAGATGATACGTAAGGAAGGTTTTGAAACTCATCCATCTGCTCTTCTGTGTTCCATATCCTCTAGGAAATCTCCTAGGAAGCGTCAATGCGGCTTGGTCTCTTTTGAACTCACGGTAAATACAACCCTCCCCAGTAACAAGACTCCTCTCTTTACGCTTCTGAAGAGCAGAGAACGCGAACCCATCATGCCAAGTCTCAAGCTTTAGACAAGGGTCTCCATTACAGGCCTTAACAAAGCAGAAGTGATCAGGGTATCTCATGACTAGTATCTTCCCGTAGTTTTCTGGTAAGCCAAGATCGAACTTGAGAGAGTGTAATGATCTGAGGGAAACAGTTCTTGTTCTCAACACCATCAGAAGTCTACAGAGTCTCTCTACTGTATCACCCTCGTGGGTTTGATGGATGATCTCTTCTTGTCAGTCAAGCATAAGTGCTGTCTCCGTTAGCTTGAAACAGGGCAAAAACAGAGTCGGATACCTTTCAAAAACAGAGCTTCAAAAACAGAGCATTTTTTTATCATTGAAGGAGAAGGTGATTGATAGCTACGAAAGAAGCGGAGAACAGGGACGGTGAGACCGAGCAGTTTGTGCCAGTCGGCGATGGATTTCGCGGTGAAGAAGGAGATCGTTTAATGGCGTCCTTGAGAGTGCAAGCTGCTTTGAGATTGGTCTCTGTATCGATGATGTGATCAAGGTTCTTGTTTTTCACCCATTTTTGTCTCACCTTTGTCATTGCACTCATTCCTCGCCATTGTTGATGATGATAAGAGAGCTTGGTCACTGAAAAGAGAAAGCTTTGGGATTTGGTGAACATCAGATAAGGGTGTTCGACGAAATTCCTGAATGATCTAAAAACGAGACTTTTTTACTTCTAACGTTAACTTTAGCAGGGCAACAAGCTACACTGCTAGTATGCCACAGCAAAGGTAGTGGACATTTAGTTTTTGGATCCGTTAATTCGGTTTGCTGGTTCTTAAATAGTATGGGATAAGTTCAATTATTTGCTGGTTTGGTTATTTTGGTTTTTAATTTGACTCAAATAATAAAAATAGGATTTAGCTAATATCAAGAAATTTTTGAATCCAATTTTGTTCCGATTTGTCGAATAGTTTTAGTTAAATCAAGTAAATTTTATGGATAATTTGGGTTTATCAGAAAAAATGTCGGATTCAAGTTTTTCAAATTAAATTTCAAATAATTAAGATAATTTAAATTATTCTAGATGAAAAATATTTGGATATATAAATAGTACATTTTGTATATTTAGCTATTTTAAAAATTTAATATAATTAATATTTTAGATATATAAATTGTATTTTAAAATTTTGAATATTCATTCGATTTTTAGTTTGGTATTAGTTCGGTTTCAATTTTTGGATTATAGAAATATGATTCGTTGGTTTGGATATTCAAAGTTTGATTAAGTTTTGGGTTTTGGTTTTATTTTGGTTAGGTACTGTTTTCGGTTTAAGATAAAGTGTCCAGCTTAGGTAAGCCTTTAACGAGCTGACTTCAGACAGAACCTAAAGAGTTCCGACTTTTGTCTGCGGCAAAACCAAACAAACAAGAGACTGGCGACCCTGGAAGATTTTGGCTCGTGAGAGGCGCAAGCTTATGTGCTTCAACTGAAAAAGTTTGTTTCTTTGATACTTGATTGTACTGTCAGTGTTTGGAAAGTGACTCAATGTGCTTGTAGCCAAGATATCGTCAAGTGAAGCATATCAATCTCGAATTTTCACAGGGTGCTGAAGACAGTCATCTTCAACTTGTGAAAAGCCAAGTAACTCACATATGACTTTGATGTTTAATATATTCAACTACTTGTATCTTTCTACCTGTTTTAGTTTCTCACAGCATTGTATTGGGTGATGTATGAACGTTTCAGTGCCGCGATGCTCTTTTAAGCTTAGAATGCTTGAATTTGAATGGGTGCCAAAAGATATCGGACAGCGGAATCGAAGTTATAACTAGCATATGTCCAAAGCTAAAAGTTATATCTATCTACTGGAACGTGAGGTAATATTATGTCACACTTCTTGATTTTACCTCATCAGAGGAGTCTAATTCTAGGATTATTTTCACAGGGTGACTGATGATTGCATAAGACATCTAGTCAAGAATTGCAGAAACATCATTGATTTGAACCTTAGTGGCTGCAAGGTATCTTAATATATATTCTTGGAGTTTTATTTCACATGAGTAACTGTAATTATGGCAATGTTATCTCACATGTCTGCATTAATTGTTGCAGAGCATAACCGACAAAGGTATGCAGCTAGTAGCTGAAAGCTATCAAGATTTAGAGTCACTGAATATCACTAGGTAAGTAAAATGTTGTGTAGCCCTGTGGTTATTTAATGGTGATGGATAATCCATGTTCATTACTCGGACTGTTCATAAAGATGGAAGGGTGATTTGTAAGGCTACATTGTTATTTGAATACTTGTAGTGTTTGGTCTTATTGTTTATGATGTCGCCAGGTGTATTAAGGTCACAGATGATGGATTACTTCATGTGCTACAGAAATGCTCTACTATCCAGACCTTAAACCTCTATGCTCTTTCAGGGTATACAAGAATCATAGTTCCAATTTTTCTCTGGCTATATTGAAAACCTAGAAGTTGTAAGTTCTGGACCTGATTTTGCAAGTTTTGCAGATTCACAGACAAAGCATACAAGGAGATATCACTTTTGGCGGATCTTAGGTTCTTAGATTTATGTGGAGCTCAGGTATTAGTTGGTGCAGTTCATCTGGTTGCATTGTTCTTTTTCCTTTGTAGAGGGGTTTATTCGAGATATTGGATGTCTCTCACTTGTAGAATATAACTAAGGATTGGATTATTATCAATTCCATAGCACAGAGTATATACATAAGTTATGATTTTCTTATATTCTATAGGATCTGTAACTGAAAGTGCAACTTTGGTTTTCAGAATTTATCTGATGAGGGGCTTGCTCATATAGCTAAGTGCATCAAGCTAGAGTCTCTCAACTTGACATGGTAAGCTAAGTCTCCACATATGCCTCTTAAACATGGCAGGTGTGTGCGTATCACAGACGCAGGTGTGGTTACCATTGCTAATAGTTGTACCTCCCTCGAATTTCTCAGGTACTATATCAAATTCTACAACTTTTGCTTCTCTTTCTTTATGAATCATTTTGCTGAAACCATTCAATGAAAACGAAAACAAAACAAAAAAAATGCAGCTTGTTTGGGATAGTTGGGGTGACTGATAAATGTCTAAAGACTCTCTCGCAGACCTGCTCTGCTACACTCACCACTCTTGATGTTAATGGCTGCATCGGTATTAAGGTGTGTATTATGAAGATTTTCAGTTTTATTTCTTTTCCATCCGCGTCAATTTACAGTTTCTACTTCGTGGAGACTTACACTTTTACTTCACCTTATGTTAACCGCATGATTACTTATGCAGAGAAGAAGCTGTGAAGAATTGCTTCAGATGTCCCTCGTCTGACATGCTTCAAAGTACACAGCTAATTTTATCTTAACTCCAGGACTCTCAACAATATCGTGCCAGGCAAGTGGCTCCATAGATTCTATTCACTTATATTACAAACAATCGCAAGAGTTTTCAATATGTTTTATTAACAAGCCATGGTATGGTACATCCACAACCGATAGATATGATTCACATAGCGGTCTTAGTTGTATTTATTAACTTGCACAACAAAGGATTACACTAGGTACCACACTGAGAAAGCTCCAGCCATCACTAGACCGAGTTGCTTCTTATCTCTTCCTTTAACACCTGAACCTGTGGATACAGCTGCAATATATATTTTAATTTGTTAGTTTTTCTTCTAGTTCCAAGAAACGCTATAAGTAATTTGCCCAAGTAGAATTAAAATTGTAAATGGAGTAATATTAGTAGAGTACCTTTAGGTCCAGCATTCTGAGAGGAATCAGTGAATTGCTTAAAAATCTTAGCGGCTACTGAATCTGGAGGCAGATGTAGAAGCTCTTCGTGCAACAAAATAAATTAATGAGAAAGATCTAATATTGTGACAGTGTAAAGCTGTTAAGTCATCTTTTTATATATTTCCAGAAAAAAATAGTGTAGAAGAGATTTTGGCATGAGATTTCTCACCTGGGCATTGTGAAATATTTGCAGGGACATGGCAAGTGGAAGGTAGGCTCATTGCACGGTTGGCATCAACTTTGAACCCTAAACCAGGATCATCCCTGTCTTTGACAAGAGTGCAGAGACATCTCTTGGTCTGGCCTTTGTCTAATTTTTCTCTGAGTGTGGTGCAACATGTTGAGTCTGGAGCTTTAGCTTTGTTAGTGACAAAAGGAAGACAAGAGTAGAGATCAGACATGGAATCTTGACACCCTTTTATGTCCTGATTCAAATCTGATCTCACACCAAGAAACATTATTGCTACTGTTATGCACAGAGCCAGTATTTGCTGATTTTGATTGTAACCCATGATATCTAACCACAAGTTTATGCAACAATGAATTCTATACGCCTTTTTATAAACTTTTCTACAGACTTCTTTAGTCTTAATTCTGCAAGAAACTTGTTTAAAATGTTTAAATAGTGTAACAAGTTGACATGTCTCTTGTCTGAAATGAAATTTGAGTTCTGAATCTTTTGCAGATATTGGAGGGCTACATAAATATATGAAAGTTGTTCACAGACCGTTTTCACAGTTTCTGCAAGTTATCCACAAGGATAGAAAAAATTTCCTAGTCGACCATACTTTTATTAAAAATGGAAGGATACATAAAAGCAACAAAAGATTAGACAAAGCAACACAAGAGGTCATCATAAAGAATGACCCAACTTCAGAAACAATGATCTGCCTTAGTATCAGAACCACTTCCGACCTTTGTGTCCTCTCTATGACATATTTTGGTAGAGGTTTTGTCTAAAGAGTTCTTGTCATAATCTGAATTAAAGAAAAAAAAAGGAAACAACCAAACAAAAACCTATCTATAAAGCCATTTGCGGATGGGTGGTGAAGAGCGGTTAGCGTCTGGTTCTCGGCATGCATCGAAACTCAGCTAAGAGTGCAATGTGATTAGAAGACCATTCAGGGGAAGGAAGAGCTGTATCCTTTCTCAATCCATCTTCATCCAGCAATTCCAATAAAGATTCCACCATCAAAGTATCCGCTAAATACCAAAAAAAAAAACTCCCCTGCTTAGTTAACTTGTTAGCTTCTGGTGTAGTCAAGGTAGTTAAGAAAATGGTGAAACCTGTATAAAATATATAGTCATGAGTGCCAATGAACTCCCTTGTACAATTGGTAAACAAAGGCTCGTTTGTATTAAGATCCATTCTCCTTCTGTGTTGTTCCAATCCTAGACCCATCACCGGCCTCACAAATGATGAGTAAGCGCTCACCTGAAAACAAATTCTCTCATCAAAGTTCCACAAGAGAGGCAAACAAAAAGGGTAAACAGACGAAGAAGAGAATGTTACCAAAGGTAACTGATGAGTCAGTTTGGCCTGCGGACGTAGGATTCCAAAGGGATCAATCAATAGATCTGGATGTAGTGGATCAACCTTTCCCATCACAAGAAGTGTATGAGGAGCACTGCAATCAAAATTTCAGAGCTTTAGCCTTTTTTACACCAAAGAGAGTATTGATTTTGATATTTCAGGTCAGAAGAATTGACAAAACCTCCCGGGAAGCGTATTGAAGTCTCCACATACAAGCATAGGAATATCAGCACTAGCAGCTATTTTCTCTAGCCCCTTTAATAAAGTATGAACCTAAACTCAAAAGAATAAAAAACATACAGTGAGGTGAGTACTAAGTCTCTTGAGTTCTTTAAGATAGAGAGATTACACATACCTGCCAGAGCTTCACGTCCTTCAGTTCTTGCTGAACATTAACATGTGTGTTTGCCTACACTCCAACAAGTTACAGAAACAAACTGATCTTATAAGAACAATCTTCTCAACAAACAATTAAATAAGATGAAAGAAGGGAAACTCTACCACACAGATAAGCTGGCGCTTCCCAGAGGGATCAGTAGGTTGATTACCAAACTTCGCTTCAAGAACAACTATCAACGCAATGTTATCCTACAAACATAACAATCACCAGGACCAGTCATGTACAAATTAACTCTCTAAAAATCAGCTGCGACCAGAAAAAAATGTATAGCATGTCAAACTACCTTCACAAGTCGGTTTAAAGCATTTCTCTTCTGCGTAGGAGGGATTAAAGCATCAGTCAAAGACTGAGCAGCCTTATTGAACTCAACCTAGAATAACAGTCTCATGAATTAGCATTGACAATATAAATAGATAGAGAAGATAAGTATATATCATATAGATACAAACATCATATTTCTTGACATGTGAAAATCTATCCCGTCTGAAAAATGTAGCACATCCGTCAATTGCACTTGTACTTCCGCTGAGAACCTAGCAACGTGTAAGTTAAGGTTAAGAGACATTCCAACATAAGATCATTAAAGAAAGGAGAGTGTGGAATCATCAATGACCCAACCTCATTAGTCTTCCTCTTGTAGAGAGCTTGGTACCCATGTTTATCCAACTCCGGTGCGAAAATTTCATGGAAATGATCACTTTGCACCTGCCAGATAAAGGAATAAGAATGATCATTTTTCGTTTATGACGCTTAAGTAGTGTCCATACAATAAAAACCAGTGTTCTAAAAATCGGTCTAGGTGCTAAAAAGAATGGTTAAGGCAACCGCATAATCAATAGTCTTATTTAAAACGCCCAACTCGCGATTTCTTGAACATTGATAAAGGCATACCTCTTGTAGGCAAACTACATCAGCACGATAACCAACAATCTCCCTTAACAGATTCTGTCTTCTGTACGGCCAAGAAAGAGCCCAAGGAGGACAGTAACTGTAAAGGTCGCTACTTGCAGAAGTATCAGACAAAATATTATAAGAAAGAACAGTAAACGATCCTGCAGACTGAATCCGACCATCTTGATCTAAATGACCCATCACATCAGCTCCATTAACAGGGATAAGCCTACGAGGACTTGGAGAAGGAGCAGGAATCACACGTGAAGTCAAAATGGTACTAGGATGTCCAACAATCTGTTTAGTCTCTGCATTAGCCACAACACACTCGAACTTCAACACATAGCCAATGTCATCAGCGGTTGGCGTGTACGTTTTGCAACCCCCGACCTCGATTAGCGTCTCTCCTCCGTTTTTCTGAGTAATGCTAGAAGGATAGAATGGCGTGGGGCCGTTATTGGCGAGAGTGAGATTTGACATTGATCCAGATAAGGTACTGGAGAGAACACCAGAGCCTGTGCTGTTAAACCGAGCTAACTCATCTTCCTCGTTTCCGTTCTCTGCAGCTGCTCGCTCGTGCAAAGTCTTGTGATGCTGCCACGCGTCAGTGAAGCATTTAGGAGAACAATGGTAGCTTTTTGCAACTAAGGCTCTACGCTTTGAACAGAATACACATTGTAAAATGGCTTGTTCCGTTGGATGCACACTGCAAATGGTTACTTTCTTATCGCTCTGTACACGATACCTACAAAAAGAAACCAAAAGAATGAGACTTTAATACAAGAACAGAAGTAAAACCATAGTTGCGGTCTCTTTTTCAAAATCTCCCAACCAATTAGCAAATTCTTTCAACGACCCAAATCAGAAATCTCTGAACTTTAAACCAAAGTTTCAAACTTTTGAGTAAATATCTCAACTTTAGATCAAAGTCTCAAACTTTGAGTAAACCCCACAAGCAATCAGACAAAACCCACAAACAAAAACAGAGAAAGTTTGAAACTTTACCATCTGTATCTCAAGAAGTAGCCTTCGAGAGGAGCTGATTCAGGGACATCATCAGTGGCGGCTGTCTTGTCAGGGCGGCGAACAAGCACGTAAGGAGTTAATTCACAGCCAACGATAGGAATCTCGGAAGGGAGATGCACTCGGATCACGCTTAGCATTGCTTTTGTCGAACACTATCGAAGCAGAGAATCGAAGGAAGAGGTTGAAAGGGAGATGAAATAGAGTAGAGGGTAGGCTGATCCACCATTTACTTTTCACCTAAAAACCCGTCACGACCAAACTCTCCCGAAACCCTAGATACAGTTTTTTTGTCTCCTCTTAGAACTTTAGTAACCCAACTTGGATCTTTGAGAGGAAAAAAAGAAATCTGGAATAAAGCAAAATCTTTAATTGTAGAATTGAGATGTGGATGGATCTTTGAGAAAAGTTCGAGGATCAATTCTTACGCTGATACTGAAACAAAAAGAAAAATATCAACGAAGGATTTCGTTTTTATTTTTGTTAGAGTGGGATCAATCGTGAACTATTAAAAACTCAAAAAAAAGAAAGGGAAAATTGTTTTTTTGGGTAAAAAAATAAAAACATTGTCCCTTTAGCCTAATTCTTATTTTGTGCAGATTTTACCTATAATAATCTTTTCTAATTACAAAAATAAACGAAATAAATAGTTTTATTGGTAAAAAAATTAGAAAAATAGGAAAATGTGAAGAAATACCTACATCATTATAACAATAATTTTTATTTGATTCTAACAAAGTTTAAATAAAATTTTCAGATTTTGTTCTATGAACTACAGAATTTACATTCTGCGAAGTGAAAAATGAAATCCACTATTTTTATTAATTCTACTAAAATTAGAATAAGAGATCTATGTATATTACAGTAATATAGAAATATTTGGAATACACATTCTGTATTTTGCCCAAAACTCTAAAACACGTAGAATACATAATCTACAATTTATATAAAATCTAAAATCCATAGAAGTTGGTTTCAAACATGTTAATTGTATTCTACAGACAGTAGAATTGAGATTCTACGGATAATTATAAGCAGTTACGAAAATATGGGAAAAAAATATTTGAAAAATATTTTGTTTATATATTTAAAAAGTCGAATATTTGCATAAAAAGAACAAATATAATTTATTAGGTTTAGATTGGAGATTTTTTTTTAATGTTATAATCTATAATAATATAAGTTATTATATATTAAATATATCTAAATATATTATAGCTATTTAATAAATATAAATGAAAATTTTAATTAGATTTAGACTGGAGATTGTTTTTAATGTTATAACTTATTTTTATTATAATAATATAATTTATTATATATTAAAAATATCTAAATATATTATAATTATTTAATAAATATAAACGAAAATTAATTATTTTTTATTATAATAATATAATTTATTATATATTAAAAACATCTAAATATATTATAATTATTTAATAAATAAAAACGAAAATTAATTAAAATGTTAAGGGTATTATTGTCATTTTTGAAATAATTAGACTAATGGGACAATTAGTAAATGAAATTAGCTTAAAGAGACAATGTTTTTGTTTTTTTTGGTCCAAAAAAATAATTTTCCCAAAAAAAATGGTCATCAAAAAAAACTCAAAAAAATAGCTCTAGACTTCAGACCAAACAAAAAAAAATCATTTAATTGATTTAGTTAAACAGAAAGTTAAAGAGCATACCAGTTTCTCACTGAAAATAAATTAACTTTAAGAAAAAATAATCTACAGTTAAAATCATTAAACAACTAAGCAAATCAAAGATTTAATGATTCGTGAAGTACTGCAAAATAAAATTAACACATTAAATTGTGATAATTGACTAGCTAGTGCTTAAACGACATCTTCTAAAAAGATGCATTATTTTAGATAATCTCCAACTTATCTTTAATTTTTGAAAAAATACATTGCAGACGACATTGTCACTTTTTAATTTAACTATAGGTTACTTCATGCTTGTTAGACATTTTTTTGTGGCAAAAAAACTTTATTAATTAAGAAAACTAAAAGTAGATTTAAAAAAAAAACAATATGTTTTAATCCAAAATATCCACTTTACTAAATTTCAGAACTGTTTGTCTTTTAGACAAAAAAATATCATGTTTCCAAATACGGCAAAAAACATCATATTCAATTTTTTATAATGTGCATTCTAACCTCTATAGCATACAAATCATCTATTCATGCACTAAAATTTCAAAAACTGAGATGTTGTTATGTTTGAGATGTTGTAACATGCAATCTATGTCCACGTTTTTTTACAAAAGTATGCCAACCGTCTAATAAAACTTTTACTTTACAATCTAGTGAATTTATTGTGCTCGAAACATTGTGGTTAAGAGCTTTATGGACAAATTCATCATAGATGAAAGTATCGTAGATGGTTGTGGTGTTTATGGTTTTATAATAAATGATTGTTTTCTTCGGAACCTGAAAATAGATCGCTGTCCACACACACCTTGTCCACATAAACCATGTCCACACAAATGTTGTCCACACCTCCATTGTGGACAATCACACTGCATATGCATTTCCTCAACCATGCTCTCATGTGTATAATAGCAGTGCTGATCCATGCAACCTGTAGTAATATATTAATATAACGGTTATGTAGTCATTATGTGGACATCATTTTAGTTTTTATCTCCACAAACTTGAATTAACATTTCTAGAATACGTTGGCAACATTCACATGCTACAATTCTTTGATACATGTACATGTATATATTTTAAAATATAACAAAAATATATCAAAGTGAATATGAAACTATAAAGGATAAAAACATAATTTATTATATTAACAAATTTTATAAAATATTAAAGTGTATATATATATATATATGTATATACAGATATCAAAATAACAAGATAAATACACATTTATTTATATATATTATATATCTTATATATATTAGAAAATAAAATTATAAGAATATGATGGGGTAAAAAAGAAATGGACATAGACAATTTTAGTTTGTTCACAAATAATTGTCCACAATAAATCAAAATCGTATATTTCCACATCTTTTTGCACATGTTTGTGGATGACTATTTGTGAACAAACTAAAACGGGATTATGTCCACATCTTTTATGAATATTTACATATTTTTTGTTTATGTTCACATGTTTTTCCTTTTTATTCATGTCCACATTTTTTTGTATACATATTATATATATATATATATATAAATGGTTAAAATAGAGAATTTTATTTATAATTAGTTGTGATAATTATAATTATTTTATATATTTTAAAACTTGAGATAAAAATAAATGAAAATCAAGGTGGAATAAAAAAATAATAATAAGAAAATAACTAAAAATGTTCCAAATTGAAGCACATTTTAGTTTTCTCTCAGGAAAGACAAAAATGTCCAAAAATTCTCTTGTTTTTTGTGAATGTGTTTTCTTAGTGGGAAGTGACCTATGATGAAAGAAAAAGATAAAATATGTCTTACAGAATAATGCACTCTTAATTTTTTTTCTCAACTATCAAAAAGTTAACATAGAGATAAGTTTTATTTTAATATTTTTCTTATAATGGTCGTTATTACCGAAGAAAATATAGATTAATATTATTTAGAAGTGGCTTGTAAATTATCCCAAAGATCAAAGAGTCAGATTATGTTTTATACTTATTTAAAGTCTAATGACAAAAAATATCGCTACGTATTTAATCTTGATGTTTTAATATTTTTAATCAATTTTAAAATTCACAGAATCAGAACTTTTTGTGGAAGCATTTTATCATGCTGGTTAAAGTTTAAAAGTTTATACATCTAGGTCTGTTGTTCAAATCCTAGACTATCAATTTCTTCCAGATTATAATGTGCAAGCTTTTGGGGTTTTAGAGTATTGTAAGCATATAGCTGTTCATTGTGGTCGTCTTCTGCGGAGAGAACGTGTTCATTAGGGATGTCATACATGCAAAACCTTCTTTCGATCCAAGTGTTTCGAGGAGAGTTTCTTCGTGAACTCGTTATATGCAGAGTTCTTTATCAACAACACATATGTTGTAGGTAGTTGATAATCATATGTAAAGTTTAAAATTATACGATGATGTAATGTGTGATACCCGGTGATAAAAAAATAATTTAAACTGTTTTTGAGTAAAATAAGATTTCAAGTTTCTAGTAATCAAACTTACGTTGTCAATGGAAGTTGCCTTAGTCAAGCGGTTTTATTAAGGGTTCATTAATATTTCTATAGCATGATGTGTTGAATGCAAATTATGCATATTATGGAAAAGAAATTAAGAAAAATCTCATCATGGTGCAAGACTTATTGTCATGCGTTAATCTAAAGGCGGCTCAAGATGGTGTAGTTAAACGTACATAAACTTTTTTAGGACATATAAAATTATCGGTTGAAGAATCGTATTTAAAAAAAAAATACTTTACTAAAGTAATGATCTTTTACATTTATATACAAAAAAGTACCTTATGAAGGGAACTAGATATACAAATGAGTATGAATGTAAGATAATGGAAGGTTTGCCCCTTGGCGGGATAACTTTTAGGCTAATAAAATGTGTTACTTTACATTAATATCCATGTAATAGGGTTGCTAGCGCTTCTAATTGTATAGGCCAGGTTTTTTTGTCCAAGCCTAACAACCAAATCAAAGTTTTCGTTTAAAAATTTGCTTCGATTCAGTAAGTTTCCTAAAAAAAATCTGTTTACAGATTTTTTTTTTGAATATAAATTATAAATATAAACACAAATATAAACATATATATATAACCAGAAATACATACTATATTAATTTTCTTTTTGAAATATTAGCAAACCATACAAAAAGTCTGAACCGAATCAACTGAACTAACCAAATAACCTAAATAACTGAACTAATCCAATCTAACCAAATTTACCCAAAATTTCAACTAAATTACACTAAAATCTAACTGAAATAAAAAGCTTGGGTAAAAAATTCAAAAAGAATAAATTAACTGAATACCGAAACAAACAAAACCAAACTTTATCTAAACTATTAAAACAGAAGTACAAATGAGAATTGACCCTGAGTTTTGCTTAATAATTACAATATAATGCCACTGCATTAAGCAAAGTCGTTTTATAGCATTATAAAAAACAACCTTAATTAAATATAAAGGCCTAATCAGACGATGCTATGACAAAACCGACTGAACCTTAAATCATGTGTTTCCTTACCAAATATTATGATGGTCTGTAGAATCAAACCAACGTGTTTCGTTACAACATATGCCTCGGTTAAGTGTTGGTCTGCAGAATCTCTACCAATATATATAAAGTTCAGTTCACTACATAAAAAACAAATTGGATAAATAATTAACCACATAATTTTGATCCAATATATATAAGAAAGTGTGATTATCAAGGAACTGCTTCTCATCTAAGTATTTTTGCATGTATTGTTTTGCTAACTTGGTTTTTGTTATGAACCGAGAATGGTTTGTACCATGGTATATATTTTGATTTATCAAGCATGTATAAACTGAAAAATATATTTAAAATACTTATTAGATATTACTGGTGCACTAAATCAAAAATGTGTAACTATTTTTAAAATCAGTAACATTCCTAAAATGTTTTCTATTATTACTCAATCATCTAAGAATACAACTAACACAATATTTATATTTTATTTTCAAAACTTGCAAATCACGTTTGGCTTATCTTAGATAACGAATATTCTATTTAGTATGATGATTATATTTAAAGAATGTAGATTAAATAAGTTCAAATCTCTTAAATAGTATTTTTTAAAGTTTGTATCACAAAAATAATTCTTAAAGAAAAAAATAATGAAATTTACACATTTTAATAAAATTTATTTTGATCATTTTTTCTTTAAAAGCTATTTCGTGATAACAAAAAATTTAGATCTATTTTATGACTAGTGGTTTGCCCGCGCTTCGCGCGGGTTATTGTTTGTTTGTAAATGTGTAGTGAACTTCTGTTAGTTGATTAGTGTGTGTATGTCCTTTCATGTGGTAAGATGTGGTGTGTTTAGGGGTTCTTAGATTTGCCTATTGTGCAATGTGGGAATAGAAGATTTTGGGTGCTTTATCTTAGGTAGTAACTTATTCATGTGTGTTTGAAAGTCTGTGTCATGTGAGTGTTGTGATTTGTTACTTACACCAAATTGTAGTATGCATATTATTATTTTGTGGCGTTTTTTTTTGTTGATTAAAATATATTTTAAATATCGGCAAAGAGTAATTTAATGTGTTATTTTTGTTTTTGTGACATATATTTTGTTGTATATTATTATACTTGTGACCATGTCCAGACCAGCTGTTGTGTATTGCATCCACGTTTAATTGGATGTTTTGGGACGCTAAATGACTGATGCGTGGAGCTAGGTGTTATGTCACTATGGCCTTGCTCTTTTAGTAAACGTTGGGATCAAAACGACATAAACTACACCTATTACCATGGTAAATACATGGCTGATGGGACAAAAATAACTTGTGTTTTTAGTTGTTGCGGCAAACAAAATAAATAAATCAGAAGCTGAAAATAGCAGAGACAATGGTCTCTGCATTTTGTGTCTATGGCCATTAGTTTCTAGTGATTTCTTTTTCAAAACCCGTTCAAGTTGTCGTCGTCAATGACACAAACTATAACGGATTTTGTCAAAAAACACAACACAACCTATGACGGGCGGTAGCGTCAAAAGAAAGAGACGGCCCGTCATAGTTTATTTCTTTTGACGCTACCGCTGGTCGCATCGTCAATGAAAAGAACATGGTCTATATTGCACACTTTAGGTGGGTGGTGCTATAACAGTTTGTGATGACCGTGATGCAGATGGGGGTACTAAATAGCTATGAGTTCTTGTATTTTTTTTAACATTACGGGTTGACAATTTGTTTAGGTGATATTACGGGTTTGGATTGTTTTTCTTTAAACGGTTGTGGGAGGTAAGTGGTATTGTTAGTTTGAGGATTAGTGATAACTTGTATTGTAAAGGATAATGGTCCACTCATCTATATATCATCGCCTAGATTTCTAAAATATGTTTTTTTTGAGGCTTAACACTTTTTTATTATTATCTTTTGGTTGTAGCTGAAAGAGTGTATTGACAATACACATGATCTACAACACTAAGTCCGTAAGACAAATTAAATCCAGTTATGGTGGTATATAATTCTTGTTTCATGTAGAAACTCTGAGTCTCTGAATTTGTGCCCTTAGATAGTGTATATAATGTATATCACCTTAATCATGGTCTTAGATAGTGTATATAATCAATTGATTCAGTATCAACTGCTTCTCACAACAGCAACCTTTATAGCTGTCAATTTTTTGGCCGCTAGTTTTTGGGATGCATTTTGAAAACACTGTTTTTAAAGATGAGCCGATGTTCCGATGGTAGCAATCGTATAAGAGGTTTATTTCCTGATTATAATAAAATTTTACCATTAGTATAATCGAGCGTAAGGTTAATCTCTTAAATTAATTTTTAAAGTGAAAAAAAACTGAACGTGAAACTGTATTTTTTATCTAATAACTTGATAAAGTAGACTTCCCAAGAAATAAACAAAAACTTTTTTGATTAAAGAAATAAACTAAAACTTAGAAGCGGAAAAATTCAGATGAAAAAAGTTCAAAATAAGAAGTTTTCACACAAACTCGTTAACTCCTTAGGTCAGACTTCAGTCTATGCGGGTCTTCTTAGCGGAGTGACCAACCTCTAGAGCTGGTCTTCTTCTTGTGTTTCGAGCATCAACAGGGGGTTAGTTGGTGCATTTGTTCTTAGCTGTTACCCCTTCAACCACACCATCAACAATACAGCCATTTTTGTTGGCTGTTCACAACAGGAGTTCTTAACCAAACCTGCATTGGGCATAAGAGATTTAAATCAAATATTCAATTTAGCTAATGATTTTTCTTGTATGTGGTGGCATATTAACTAACTTATAGCACCCCAATAGCGGGTTTTCAACCATGATGTGACGAATGAATTTTGTTTTCATATAATGCTAGTTTCCAAGAAGTTTGTACATATATTTTTAAATGGATACTCAGTTAAAACATATTTTATTAACTTCTTAATATTTCATGAGCCTCATTTAGCTGTTATCATATTTAGAAGGAAAAGGTTCGTATGCGACCATTATTTATTTATGGAAAAATACCATAAAAATACCTTAACTTAGTTTTATTAAGCTTTTTAATACCCAAAATTTTTTGATACTCGGTTTAATATCCCAACTAATTTATTTTGCTCATTATAATATAAAAAAATTTAAAAGTCTGCCCATTTTAATACCCAAAATTTATTTATTTTAATTAAAATACTAAAAAAATTCAAATGAAATTTAAAAAAAATCTCTAAAATTTACAAAAAAACCTCTACAAATTTTAATCTTATTGTATGTTTGAAAAAAATAAAAGTAAATAATTTTTTTCTAATCTTAAACTTTATTATAGAATTTTCAGTTATTAAATATTGAATTTAGTTTATTTTTTGAAATAGAAAACAAATTTATTTTTTTACATTCAAAATTATTTTTAAAATTTTTCATTTTTTTCTCGCTAATCTATTTACCTTCTTTCCTAAATATTAAAATTAAATTATTATTTTTTCATATTTTCTCTTAGATTTTAGAGATTTTTTTAATTATTGTCTGAAATTTATTAGTATTTAAATTAAAATAAATAAAGTTTAGGTATTAAAATAAGCAAATATTTAAAAGTTTATATATTATACTGAACAAAATAATTAGTTGGGATATTAAACTGGATAACGAAAATGTTTGGATATTTGAAAGCTTAATAAAATTTAGGTTGAATATTTTTATGGAGTTTCTTTTTATTTATTGACTTTTTAAATGTCTGATCCCGGGCAAAATAAATGAAAGAGAGATGCTACGGAGATGCCAATGTGACTTGTAACCTATTCTTACATGCTAATGTAGAATTTAGTCACTGTGTGTCGTCTTTGGGAGGGCCTTTCTAGCATGACTGTTGACCTCCTCTCTGTGTCCCTTGCATCAACTGAGACGTCACTTTGATCTATTGCCTCACCTTTTTCACTTTTCGAGAATTCCATTAGCGACACAGCCTATATGATTAATGATTTAACTTCACTATTCGTAAGACCATGAGAGGGAACTTCTTTTAACTGCTCCAGTATCCGGCATATCATATCCCGGGTTGTCAGTCCCTCCCTGCCAATGTACAATTGCAATCAATATTTAGACAATGATAATAAGTTTCAAATGGTAGAAACTTGCTAATGTACGAACCTGAAGCTCAAAATTAAGTACGGATACCCTAACTATTAGACATGTCCTTACTTGGTAAAAGTCCATATTAAACTTCTTAGAAAAAATGAATTTTAATGAGTAACAATAAACCATCCAATGCTTATGGTGATCATGATGCGTTGTATACTTTGACTATTTTCATTAAAGTAATTTTGATACCTCTTGCTCAACAATATCTGCAAACAAAATAAATTACTATAGTTAGTTTTAATGTTTGAGGTTTATGTAAATAAACAATCTACGTTGGTTGATATCTATGTACATTTTTTAGTTTCAATCAGAAATATTTGTGTAGAGAATATAAATTTTGCCTCTTATTGTTTTTTAATATTTTATATAACGAAAGGTACGCCATAATTTTTCAACGCTCAAATTGACACATGACAAAGAAACAAAGACGTTACTTAACAGACCTATAAACCTTTTAATATATGCAATAGTTTAAAAGGAGGGAAATGAAAACAGACTTGGCAAATCCAGGTTCGTGTTGGCCAAGACCATCAGTTGGTCGTAATTGCAGAGCCTGAAGCTCTCTAACGGGATCGGTTGAATCGTTTCAGCAACCACCACAAATACAGTTTGGTCAGTGAATATAATAGCGACATGGCCTTCTGCAAGACGAAAGTTGGGGCTTATAACATCAAAGACACTAAGCTCATAAACTGAAGCTTCTCTCAATATGTGTGTTGAAGGTGTTCAGCTGGTGCACATTTATCGACACATAGATTACCGGAGCCTGAGATGAAGACGCATAAATCAGATAACAACTTAGTTAAGAAAGTTAATAATGGAAAACAGCAAACTTAAATTGTTAACAGGCATACCTTCCCGACAATCAGTAGCATATCCACACCCATCGTCTGAACTAACTGTCTATTGCGCCCTGTCTTCAACTTGGAGAATTCAAGGCCAAGAAATGAAGCTCGGAGTCTCCATGATGAGAAATAAAGTGAGCAATTTCACAGACTGTTGCAGGGGATTTGGAGAGGGCTCTCAAAAGGTGTATATATACACTGAATGAAGCATCTGGAAGTCGAATTAACGCTGCAATGAAAAGCATGTAATGGGTTTACGTGATTGAATGTCATCAAAACGAAACGTTACGTCGCCGGCTAAGATGTAATCCAAGCGTTACTTCTAGGGTTTCAGAAGTTCGATGTATGCTGGAAAGAGATGAAAGAGCTTTTGTTTATATGTGGCTTAATTGACCGGCCCAGGAACATTGACGTAAAATGAAATCTAAAGGAAATAAACAAAGCCCAAACATTAGTTTTAATTAGGGTTCCAAATACTACAGCCCACATAATTACAATTTCGGCCAGGTTACTAATCGAGTAATCGTAAACTAATAAAAACAGAGGAAATAATTGGTGACGTGTCACAAAAAGCCCCCATCTAACTGATGATGTGGCTCTCTAAGGAGAGAGAAAAGGTAACTTTATTATTATAGATATTTCTCATTAAATAATTCAAATACGTATATTCTCTTTCAATACCTTCGTATCATTGTATCCTATTAAAAAATATATATAATTTATTTTGTGATCGCTATAATCTTGCAAGATCTAATGTAATCCATATCATTGTGTCATCTAATTGTATATATATATATACACCTCTTCCTATTGCCCCAATTCACAATCACATTCATAAATCTCTTACACAAAAGCTCAGCTTCCCCAGCTTAAATGCTAGCTTCACGTTGAAGATGCTGAGGACTTGAGTTTTGCTGTTTATGTTACTGACCACTTACGACCACTGACCATAATTGTTTTTTTGGTCGTCCAAAAAGCCTACATTCCAAAGAAAGGCAACAACTTATAAACGAAAATCCAACAGAATGATTTTTAGAATAACAACATATCGTAGTGCGAAAATTGAGATTAATAAAGACTTTAGAGTTTATTTTGCCAAATAAACTAAATAAAAGCACAATCAAAGAAAAACACAATCTCATAGTTTATAAATGAAGGTTAATCACATTGAACAAGACACGCCAACCTAAATAGCATATGAATCTATAACATAATAACTATAAACAATTAAATCTATCGCATTTTCAAAAGTTAAAACCCTATAATTATTAAGAATAAACATCCGCACGGGTGCGCGGGTGAAAAACTAGTTTCATGTTAATTCGATAAGATTTACATAGAACCGAACTCTCCGAACCTAATACCGAATAAACCAAGCTAACCAACCCTCATGCCTACAGTTTTGTATCATGCGACTGAATCAGCCGGGTTAACGAACTTAGTTTTGTCGACAACCAAAACACGAACTTAGTTTATACCAAATCCTCTCGCTCAGCTAGAGGGTCTAGTAGTTCTAAGCACTAGTCTTCTCGCGCGGGGCTCATCGTCTCCGGTCACCGTGACTCATTGTGGTAACTTCAAATTCGACTTTTCGCGACTGAGCTGCTGTATTTGTAATTTTGTATGCATCGTACCTTGAACGTTCTCTGTTTTCAGTTTCCTCCTGCATGAGCCTCAGCCATGGAGATCTCGCCAATCACAACAACCGTCTACTTACCTTACTCAACGTCTGCAGAAAAGCTCCTTCCTTTACAAGAACCAAAGCTCTTCACGCACTTTCCATCACACTATGGAACACCCTTCAGCAGCCTGTTTACATCTGCAACAATATCATCATCCTCTACGCGAGACTTGGCGAGGTATCTTGTGCAGCCAAGGTGTTCGATAGAATGCCTGAGAGAAACACAGCGTCCTTCAACACGATCATTAGTGGGTTTAGCAAATCCGGGTACGCGGAGAAAGCTTGGAGGATGTTCTCTGATATGAGAGAGTTTGGGTATTTGCCTAATCAGTTAACAGTGGGTGGTTTATTGTCCTGTCCATCGTTGGATGTTCGTGCTGGAACTCAGTTGCACAGTTTGAGCTTGAAGTACGGTTTGTTTATGGCGGATGCGTTCGTGGGTGCTGAGTTGTTGTGTTTGTATGGGAGGTTTGAGTTACTGGAAATGGCGGAACAAGTGTTTGAAGATATGCCGTTGAAGAGCTTGGTGACATGGAACCATATGATGTCTTTGTTGGGGCGTCGCAGTTTTCTCAAAGAATGCATGTTTCTATTTCGTGAGCTTGTTTGGACAGGGGAGTGTTTATCTGAAAGTTCTTTCTTAGGTGTGTTGTCGGGTGTATCTTGTGAAAATGACTTGGAAACTAGCAGACAATTGCATTGCTCAGCTATGAAAATAGGGTTAGATTGTGAAACTTCTATTGTTAACTCTCTTATCAGCGTATATGGAAAATGTGGCAATACAGATATGGCTGAGAGAGTGTTTGAGGAGGCAGTTTCATGGGATGTAGTGTCATGGAACGCCATAATTGGTGCAACAGCCAAAAGTGAGAACCCGTTAAAAGCACTCAGACTCTTTCTAAGTATGCCAGAGCATGAGGTTTCCCCGAACCAAGGTACATACGTTAGTGTTCTTAGTGCCTCTTCTCACACGCAGACGTTGAGTTTCGGACGCCAGATTCATGGCACACTGATCAAGAATGGCTGCGAAACTGACATATATTTGGGGAATGCATTGATTGATTTCTATGCTAAATGTGGTAGTCTGGAAGATTGCCGCCTATGCTTTGATTCTATACGTGATAAGAACATTGTTTGTTGGAATACACTGCTTTGGGGTTATGCCAATAAAGACGATCCCGTTTGTCTCTCATTGTTTCTTCAAATGCTTCAAATGGGTTTCAGGCCAACTGAATATACTCTCTCGACAGCCCTCAAATCTTGTAGTGTCATAGAGTTACAACAGCTGCACTCTGTTATTGTGAGAATGGGCTATAACGATAATGACTATGTGTTAAGCTCTCTTATGAGATCCTACGCCAAGAATCAGTTGATGAATGATACTCTTCTTCTGCTGGACTGGTCAAGCGGGCCTTCTTCTGTTGTCCCATTGAACATTGTCGCTGGAATATATAGCAGAACAGGGCAGTACCATGAATCGGTGAAGCTGATTTCGACGCTAGAACAACCCGACACTGCATCTTGGAACATTGCAATTGCGGCTGTCTCTCGGTCCGATAACCACGGAGAGGTTACAGAAATTTTCAAACACATGCTTCAAGCAAACAGCCGCCCTGATAAGTTCACATACGTTAGTATCTTAAGCATGTGCTCTAAGTTCTGCGACCTGACGCTTGGAAGTTCTATCCATGGTGTAATCACAAAAACAGATTTCAGCAGTGCCGACACATTTGTTTGCAACGTATTGATTGACATGTATGGGAAATGCGGAAGCATTCCGAGTGCAATCAAAGTCTTTGAAGAAACAAGAGAGAAGAACATCATTACATGGACGGCATTGATCTCGTCTCTTGGCATTCATGGATATGGACATGAGTCATTTGAAAAGTTTAAAGAAATGGTATCTGTCGGTTTCAAGCCAGACCGTGTCTCTTTCATCTCCATGTTAACTGCTTGCAGACATAGTGGTATGGTAAAAGAAGGAATGGAGTTGTTTTGGAAAATGAAGGACTATGGAGTTGAACCAGATATGGATCATTATCGTTGTGCCGTTGATCTTTTAGCCAGAAACGGTTACCTGAAAGAAGCTGAGCAGCTGATTTCTAGAATGCCTTTCCCTGCAGACGCTACTGCATGGCGAACTTTTCTTGATGGTTGCAATAGATTTGCAGAAGAACAGAAAAGTACTCTCAGGTTCGTCTCTGAACAGTAGTTAAAGAGCATAAAATTGCAAGAGAATTCGTTTTTACTTCCCTCTAGTCGTTCCTTCTGCAGTTCATATGTTTTGTATGGTGAATGAATGAAAAAGGCTTCAAAGTTTATCTAATCACAAGTTCAGAGAAATAGTACAGAAGGTAGACTCTCTCTTAAAAGCAAACAATCCAAACTTTGATCAGTCACGTTACTTTATAAAACGATGCTTTCGGTATGGTGAAATATTTAATGCTTAAATCAGCCTGCGGCTTGGAAATCTCCAAAGTCATCATCTGGTGCATCTTCAACGCCTGTATCTTTAGCTTCTTGGTCATCTTTCTTCTCTACTACTTCTCGCTTTGTATCTAGATCTTGTTGTTCAGATGATCTTTGGAGGCTGAGGCTTGATGGGGACTTCTGTGCGGTTGTGGCAGGAGAAAGAGGTCCAGGAGGTGGAGGCGGAGGGATAATTGGAGGAATGGTTTCTATTGACTTGCCCTTATCCTCTAAGGAGAGATTGCTCAGACTCTTCTCTACCACTTTAGACTTCGTGTCTTTTTCGCTCCTCTGTTTCAATCATTACGATATGAGAAAAACAAGAAACTTGCAGAAAATGTATCTACGCAATAACTATAAACCTTACATTTTTTAGTTGGAGAACAATGGTTTCTCCTTCCTTTAAGCTGTAATCGACAGATGAAGTGGTCTGAAAGTGTTGTTCCATTTCTTCTGCTGTTTTCTTCTTGTTCAAGTACCTTTAGCAAAAAGAGTAAGATTCTTTGCTTAATCTCTGAATCAAAAGAAGAATTAGAGATTTGAAAGTGGAATGTTACTTCATATGGTCATGTAATGCTGCTTGGAAATCATATGCTTCAGTTCTCTCCCGGAATCCAAGTCCAATAAAAGCATGTCGAACACGACCACCTGCAATGCTTCAAATAAGCATACTCAAAAAACAACTTTACATCTCAATATATCTATATGTGGTAAGTACCTATGTTTTCTTCCACACGGAGAACAAAGTATCTACAAGACAAAAACAGAGCTTTCATGTTAGACTAGCTGCACATCATGAGAAGATCAAGTTAAAGTTCTACGGTTCACTTTTTTGTTACCTGCTACTGTCGATTACAGCTTCTACTGGATGAAGTTCACCATCTCGCAGAAAGGCCTGAGCGTAAAGTTCTCCTGTGGTTTTATCTACAAGTTTGATAATGCACTCTTCTCCTTTGCTCACCACTTTCAATGCTCCTTCCCATGCCCATTTGTTCACGTCCCACTCATCTGCCCTGCAAGTATCAATTATATAAAAGGTTTCAGCAAATGTCTATCTCCATCTTCCAACAGAATACTCGATGAATCTTTGGCATAAGAAGCCGAGTAAAGCAAATCTAATTAGAAAAGTGACTATATTGATACAAATTATGGATATGCGGACAATTCTACTAACTTCAGGAACTAGTTCAATAAGTTTGTTCCGACTTATTGATCACTGGCTAAGCAGTAGTAAAAAGGTTCTCAAAGAATCTCCTAACTACAGATCAGACATTGTCTGATCATGAAGGCAAGAAAGAACCTGTAGGAAGCTGCGCTTTTCCTTGGAGGTATCTGCATACACACCCCAACAAAAGAACAAGATCACTTGCTGTAACATTCCCGGCAAGTAACAAACACAGTAGAAAGAGAACATAAACCGTATTGATAAAACGAGTCCATCAAGCTTCAATGTCAAAGAATATGTAATTTATGTAACAATGATCTCAAATAGCTAATATCATTGCAAAAAAAAAATCCATCAAGAAAGCGTCAAGCTTGACACTGTACAAATTGAAATACTTTTTAAGCACTAATTCCTTGAGAATCTATTATATGAATATAACCTAATCAAGGTTAGAAATTTCAAATACCCATCTCAACATAACCTAATAAAGGTTAGAACTTTACCAAATAAACATAGCATTCAGGCACTTGGAAGAGAGGAATCTCTATAGCTTCCCTCTCCTCGTTATCATCGACGGTCACATGATCAGTGGAAGATTTCTTCTCTTCCTTAACATTCGACGAAGACGAAGACGAAGCTTGATCCATCCTCAAAACCACTAGAGAAGAAGACCCAGATGACTAAATCGATCAACAACCTCGTAGAATCTTTAAAGTTAAAGTCTTTGCCCTACTGTGATCAAATCTCACGGGTCAAGAAGCCGAAGAAACACAGAGGTTTCGCGATAGGTGTAATCTACCCGATCTTCTTAACTTACTTTAAATCTAGACCGTCCATTATGTTGACTTTAAGCCTCCTGATATAGACTTAGACACGTGTGTACTACCACCGCTAGGAAGTCAACATTAAGCTGGTGATAGACCTACTAAAGAACGTTGAGATTTCGACCTTTTGGGCCTTCACTACTGGGCTTTACAGTGTTCTGTACCATTACTTGTATGAGCTTACCTCTGAACTCCCATCTTTAAAGAGAGCTTTTTTTTTTCTCAGCTATCCAACCAATTTTTTACCTAACAAGACGATTTTTCCGAATAACACTTTTATCTAATCATATCTAGTTTATGTAAGAAAAAACAAAGCTTTTGATTCTACTTTTTTTATTAGTTCGTCTGTCCAACTATTGTCTCTCTACAAAATATGATATAGATTCACACACTCTCGAAATCTAATATATTAAAACAGAGTCCTATTTTTTATCTACTTATAAGTAGTCTAGGTTGGACTATTAAATTTTTATTTTATTTTTCAACTATCTTAATTATTATTAAATATATATTATATCTAACCAATTATCTTAATACTTTCAAAATAAGATATCTAAAAAGATATTCTTAAATATCTTTTCGTAAGATTAGATTTTAATAATATCTTTTATTTAAAATGTAAATATACATTTATTTTTAAATAATAAAGTTATTATTAATATTAACTATATTTAAAACGAAATTAACTGAATTAAAAAAATCTATAATATTTATATATATAATTTATATTCATAATTAAATTAACTACACCAAGTAATAAATATAAAATAATTGAATTCATTAATTAACTATTTATAAATTATAAAACAACAGAATAAATTATATTTATGAATTCTACGACATATTTTAACTTATTAAATAATATTAAAATACGATATATGAACTAATAAATCATTTTATAAGTTAATAAACATATTTAAATTAAAATATTAAAATTAATTAATATATTTCTCATGTATGAGAAGAGTATAATAACAATAGTTAATTTGTATAATAATGTTGACAAAAAATATAATAATAAATAATATTAAAAAGTACGAGTCAAAATCTAACAATAAACATTAATATTCCATCAAAGTCTAATAAGAAACATTAAAATACGGGTGAAAATCTAATAATAAACATTAATATTTGATCAAAATCTAATAAGAAACATTAAAGTGCGGGTCAAAATCCATCTCACATTCATGTATCTATTTTTAATTTCGTATGTATTCTCTCGAATATTGATCAATTACGCTTACAATTCGGATCAAAATTCATCTCATATTCATGTATCTATTTCTAATTTAGTATTTATCCTCTCAGATGATTAAATTAATATTAATTACATAAAAACAGTTACAGATGATTAATTTAATATTAATTACATATATAAAAATTAATTTTTAAAAAAAGAAAATTGAAACAAAAAATATACCCGCCCTTGGAAAGGGCGGGTCAAAATCTAGTTATTATGTAAATTTCAGAAAATATCATCAAATAGGCTTGAGCAATTCATCTTGAAATAAATCGATGAGATTTTTATATCTTTTATACATGATGTTATCCAAAGTAATTTTTCCATCTCATAATGTAAAACTGAAAGATTTCTATTGTACACACAATTCAATATGAATGTGATCGTTAAAACTCTACTGTAGACCACTAACATTGCCATTATCAATTCATTGCCATTATCAATTCATGAAATATCGATTCGGTAAGTTGAGATTCTAGGCAGCTAAAAGAGTATTGTCTCAGCAAATGTAGTATGATGTAGACCGTTTATTGTGTTAACCTTTGAGACTCCTGAGTCCTGGTCCAGACTAGCCACTTGTGTCGTCCACCGCTGGGAAGTCAACATTAAAATAATTGATAGACCAACCAATGATAGATTTGGGCACTATAGGCATTAAATGGGCCTCAAAGAATGGGCTTTACAAACTTTATAGATACACATTGGATGTATTTATATTATTTTATTTAATTCTTTTCATCAAATATCACCTCTTCGTCGTCTTGAGCAGGTGTGTGCTTGTTGTCACCCTAATTTTCCAAGACACTGTGAGACTCAAAATGGCGGCTGCGACTTCATCCATCGCTCCTTCCCTCTCATGCCCATCTGCTTCTTCTTCCTCCAAAACCCTTAGGTCATCGAAAGTCTCAACCTTTGCTTTCCCCAACATCGGTTTCATCTCCTCTGCTTCCAAGTCTCTGAGGTCTCTCACCGTCACCGTCTCTGGAAATGGCGTCGGATCTTCCCTCTCCGCACGAATGGTTGCGTCGTCTGCGGTCAGAGCCCCTATGTCTCTCGACTTCGAGACGTCTGTCTTCAAAAAGGAGAAAGTCTCTCTTGCTGGTCACGAAGAGGTTCTTTTCATCAACCCTCTGCTCTTTTGGGGCTTGTTGTTTTGAATGTTCCTGATGTGAATCGTTTGTGATTGGTGCTTATGTTTGTTTTAGTACATTGTGAGAGGAGGAAGAGACTTGTTCAAGCATCTTCCGGATGCTTTCAAAGGGATTAAGCAGATTGGTGTCATTGGCTGGGGATCTCAGGTAGTTTCTTTGGCCTCTTATGTCTTGTCTTATCTTGTATGTGCTTTGCTTTTTCTTCTTTGGTTGCTTACTTAATTGTTGTGCTTCGATTTGTGATACATTACTGACGAAGCAAAACTTGGAACTTAGCTATGAGTTTTGTTTAATTTGGACGGTAGAGATAGTTTCTTGATTACGTCATGTGTATTAAATTGGTCATGAAATTAAAATTAAAGTGTATTCTTTTACATGCTTTTGATGTGTCTGAGTCTGAAGGAGAAAAATGAATAGATTAGTATAATTGTCTTTCTCTCTTCTGCGTTTCTTGTGTTAAACACTATATGTATTTGCAGGGACCTGCTCAAGCTCAGAATTTAAGAGATTCACTTGTGGAGGCAAAGTCTGACATTGTTGTTAAGGTAATCCCAACTCAAGTGTTGGCTTTAATACATTTGTATTTGAAGGCTATGCCCTGACCAGAGCCGGCCCTACAATTTGTAAGGCTATAAGCAAAATTTTTAAAATTGGCCGCTTTTAAAGAAATACATAGAAGAAAAATATAGAAGTAAAATGTTTTATGGAATATTCGAACCCTGGTTACTGATTCATTACACGAAAGTCTACCACTATATTAGTATTTATACTAAATCAATTGAAAATTTTAATTATATATTTTTGTTTACATATCTATACAGTTTTTTTGTTAATTAGTTTTATTTATTTTCTCACAATTGTCTGTAACCAAAAACATTAGCTGAAACCAGTCAAATCATTAGTTGTAATATTTATGGTCTTAGCTTAAATGTGGTTTGATTAAAAGCGGTTAGATCAGTCACAACGCATTTGAGCCGAACTCACAAGAAATAAAAAAAAAATTACAAAGCAAATGCAGATGAGCCTGCATGTACTTGGCGAATTGAACAAATCTAGTCATGATATGTCAAACAAAACATGTTTGAGAGCCCCTGACTTGGTTTCTTTTTTTATTCCATAAAAATGTAGATTGGGTTGAGAAAGGGCTCTAGCTCGTTTGAGGAGGCTCGTGCTGTTGGCTTCACCGAAGAAACTGGTACTTTGGGTGATATATGGGAAACTATCTCCGGCAGTGATCTTGTATTGCTTTTGATCTCTGATGCTGCTCAAGTAAGTGCATTTCAGAATCTTCATTATCTTGAGATGTTTACGTATATATATAAACTCTTAATGTATACTGTTTTTGCAGGCTGATAACTATGAGAAAATATTCTCTCACATGAAGCCAAACAGCATTCTCGGTTTGTCACACGGGTTCTTACTGGGCCATTTACAGTCAATGGGACTTGATTTCCCAAAGAACATCAGCGTGGTAGCTGTTTGTCCTAAAGGAATGGGTCCATCTGTGAGAAGGCTTTATGTCCAAGGAAAAGAAATCAACGGTGCTGGAATCAACGCCAGTTTTGCAGTCCACCAGGTTTTCTATTCCTCTCTCTCTCTCTCTCTATATATATATATATATATATATATATAGCTTAAGCTATTTATACCTTCCTGTGTTCATTTATCTCACTATCTGTTTGCAGGATGTTGACGGTAGAGCCGCTGATGTTGCTCTGGGATGGTCAGTAGCACTTGGTTCTCCTTTTACTTTTGCTACTACTCTTGAGCAAGAGTACAAGAGTGACATTTTTGGAGAAAGAGGTAAGTCTGTCTTTCTATAGCTCAACCCCATGCTTAAAACTTATATTCATCTTTGTTTTGTTAAATAGGTATTTTGCTTGGTGCCGTTCACGGAATAGTGGAGTCTCTGTTTAGAAGGTACACCGAGAATGGAATGAGTGAAGAGTTGGCTTACAAGAACACAGTAGAGTGCATCACAGGAACAATTTCGAGGACTATCTCTACTCAGGGAATGTTGGCTGTGTACAACTCCTTGTCTGAAGAAGGCAAAAAGGATTTCGAGACTGCATACAGTGCCTCCTTCTATCCTTGTATGGAGATTCTCTATGAATGTTACGAGGATGTAGCAGCTGGCAGTGAAATCAGGAGTGTTGTCTTAGCCGGTCGCCGCTTCTACGTAGTGGCTCCTCTCTCAAACTTTTATTTTGATTACACAAAACACGGTTTGTTGTGCAAGAGTTCTGATGGAACTATGTTGCTTGTAACAGGATAAGGAAGGCTTGCCTGCATTCCCAATGGGAAAGATTGATCAGACAAGAATGTGGAAGGTCGGTGAACGTGTCAGGAAGTCAAGACCAGCTGGTGACTTGGGTCCGTTGTATCCCTTCACCGCTGGAGTTTACGTTGCCCTTATGATGGCTCAGGTATGTATGCATGTGTTCTTGTTTATATTCGGTTTGGTTTCTGTTCAAATCTTCCCGTTTATTCATCACATAATTTATGTAGATTGAGATCTTGAGGAAGAAGGGTCATTCGTACTCGGAGATTATCAACGAGAGTGTGATTGAATCTGTTGATTCTCTAAACCCATTTATGCATGCTAGAGGAGTGTCCTTCATGGTGGACAACTGCTCGACCACAGCAAGACTGGGATCGAGGAAATGGGCACCGCGGTTTGACTACAACCTGACCCAGCAAGCTTTGGTGGCCGTGGACAATGGTGCACCAATTAACAAAGACTTGATCAGTAACTTCTTCGCTGATCCAGTCCATGGTGCTATCGAGGTTTGTGCACAGCTCAGGCCTACAGTGGATATCTCAGTGCCTGAAGATGCAGATTTTGTTCGACCAGAGCTGCGTCAGTCCAACTGAGTGTAAGGGTTGTTAAACTTATCAGTTTCTATGAAAATGTAATCGTGTTTTTGAAAAAAAAAAGACAAGAGCTTTTGGAAGTAGTAGGCGTGAGTGTTTTGTTTGGATGGTTTGAATAAATGATGTCTCTTTGGAATTCCACATGTGAGGTTCTCTCTGCTTTTGAATAATGATGTCTCTTGTGAATGTTTAGTTTGAATAGACTAAATGAAATGTAGCTCTTCCTCTAATTGTTGAAAATGAATAAAGGTTGAGAACTTTTAACATCTGAAGATTGATAGATACACAACAAATAAAAGTAATCTTATTCATCAGAACATAATATACAAAGAAACCTAACACTTCATGCATTGATTAAGAAACTAACAGTTCATTTCAACAAGTAAATGAAGGTTGTAGAGTTTACCACAACTTAGACAGTGTTGAGATGTGTTTAAGTCTTTAAGGTTTATAGTCAAGGTTCTGATCCAAGAAAACCCATTTGATTGATAATGTAATGTAGATCCTCAGTGCCCCAATCCAACGTGAAGCAACCAAATCCTCCTCCACTTTCACATCCATCTCTGGCTATAAATCACCATCGTCCATCATCACTTCAAAACACTGCTCATCCTTATTACTAGTCGACTCATTTTCTGTAGCTGCAGCCAGCAATGTTTCCATATCATACTTCATTCTGTCAAACTCCTCCTGATCATACAACATTCTCTCCTCAATAGTCCCCAAGCTTGGGCTTGAAGTAAGCCTCCGTTTCCTACCAACATCTGAACCGAACAAAACCTTGCTGCTCTCTTTGAACATAAGTGCAAACTGTTGAACAAAGTTTGGTTTGCTGAGGGAGGGCCTTGGCGAGGAACGTCATCATTTGCTGCTGTCTCGAGAAGACGCTGTTCAATTTCAGCAACCTGGCTCTTCAAGTTATGTTGCTGGTGTTTCAGCCTAACCACCTCGGCTACGAGTAGGCTATGGTCCCTCTTTAGCCTCTCTGCCTCCCCTTCGAACCCGTATTGCCCAACTTCCACACTTGAGATACCTGATCTTGATCCTGATCCTTGCTGACTCACCATGTTCCTCCTTCGTTTAATTCTCTTTAGGAGATGCTTTTGAAACCCTTGGTTCGCAAACTCCCATCTTTCTGAATCCCTACAATACAAGGACAAGTTCCTTCAACTTTCAGAAACAGAACCAAAACTATATCAGAACGACACTGCAGTGAAAGTAGAAAGAAACCACAATGCTTTTTTTTCTATACATCTTTCGTTTTAACTAAGACCAGAAGGTATGTCTGAGCGCAAGAAAGGAAATTTTTTTTTTTTTTGAGAAACCCATTTGATTGGAAGCACAAAGAACTAACCTTTAAAGATGTGGACTAATCTTTTAAGAAACCAATCCAAAGAAATCCAAAGTTTGAGATTAGAAAACCAAAAAAAAAAAGTAATGGATCAAGAAGCAGAGAGGAGGGCAGTTACATAAGTGTTTCCCTAGTTCCTCTGTTTTCTCTTTGCTTAAAATAGAAACTTTCCTTTTTAGGAATCTCTGTGTTTCAGTTCAAATCATCATCAAACCGACTAAGCGATGTTATATCTCCATTTGTAAACACCTTGTGCTTGCGATAACCATTAGTACATTTCTACAAGGCAAGACCACATTTTCTTATACTCAATCTTGTGTTGTTACATAACTAGATATGGTTGAGAAACTAGGTATGTTTTGTCTATAGGTGAATGTGGACGAGAGCTTGGCATTGGCGAAAGCAGAGGGCATCAAGAAAGTTCCAACGTTTAAGATATATAAAGAGGGAGAGAAAGTTAAGAAAATGGTGTGTCCTAGTCACAAGTTACTCGAGGACTCGGTTACACATTTCCTCTTATAACACATCTTTCTTCTCGTTTCTTTTCTTCATAATATTTAGCCTTCACGAACGTAAACTGATTCCAAGAGCCATTTTTTCAATTGAAAATTTCATTATTTTTTCTTTGTTTCATTGTACTATCCTAAAATATGCGCTCTTATTGTATTGATTTTAGGGTAATGCATCTCCCACAAACTTAACAATATAAGATTATAAGTCATAAATAAAACTAAACACTTAGAAGAATCAGACAGAAGTTAAGCACGTAAAGTTTTTAATAGACAAGATATTCTCGATGTGATTCGGCATTATTCCCAAAAATTTCTTATCAGAAAATCCTTCGCGAAGCCAAAACTCTTCATGATCTTCAAATCTCTTAATTTTGACCCTTATGCTACTCTTCCTCTTTGGATCATAATAAGATACGTGGATCTTTTTATCCTGCCATGACATGGAAAAATAGATAAACTCACCATCATCCGTCACACCAAGTAAACAGTAATAAACATTGGGAATAGGATCATATGGACAAAATGGTATATGAAATTCTTGGCATGACCATTCTTCTTTCTCTGCATCTTCAAGAAACCATAATTTGGAAAAAGATGGCTCTTCTAAGAGAACATTTGCTAATCTTCCCTTGTAGTTCACCAAATGAAGACCAGGCTTCAAGTATTTGTGCATACATTGGATTAATTTGAAATTTTCAGTCCTCACATCAAAACTTAATATCTTAGCTCGAAGTCCATTGCGAATTAAATGAATCTTAAATTATTTATTTATTTAGAAAATATACAAACTAGATAGACTAATGAGATTCCTGATTTAGACGAGTCATAATTAGTGAGTGATTAATTAGATCTATGGAGGAAGAAAATATGTTTTGAGACAGAAAATTAATATTGTCTGATTCGTTAGTGTTTTGGCTACAGAGGTATAAGTCGTCGAGCTCTCAATAATGGATTCCATGTAGATCTAACATAGGAGAGTTAATTCTAAGATCTATATAGATATTTTCTTTACTCGATGAAGCTCTCACGTGTCGATAACTAACTATATTATTCAGATTTATTTTATTACGTTTGTATATCAAAAATACGAGATTGACAAATCTATGGCGTTAGATTGATCCATCTATTGAACTGATAGACTGCAGTTGTCCTCAAATCCATTTTAAAGCACGAATCCGATCTCGATTCTATCTCCATCAGCGAGTAAGTAGCAAGTTCCTTTTTATCTTTACATTTAAACAATTTTTTCAAATTATCTTAGTGACTTACTCACATAGGATAGTAGATGTTAGAGATGACAAAAATTTTCTTCTATACTCTGCTCTTCTTTCTCCCCTGTGCAACTCATATGCATTCTAAAATTCCGGCTGGAGTTTAACTCTCGCTTTCGCGCATACACCATTTGTAGATGGTTTTTAGTTTGATTTTCTCCTAGCATTTTAGTCGTTGTGTGAAATCAATAATTCCTTCTTGCTTCATATACCTACTACTCATCTAAAAAGGATATTAAGTTATTACGGCACATATGAGAGTTATTAGACTCACTCCCAAATCACTACAACAGTAATAGATCAGTACCAGACACCTGAGAATAGAGTTTACACAGTATAGGATATAACTAAGTAAAGTCTTAACTGCAAACTCGACGATTCTCAATGTGCATTGCGGGATATACATTACCTTGATAAGAGACGCTACCATCCCTGTTGGTGATGATTTGGAACGGCACTTAGAGCCTGAAGCGATGATTGCATCTAGCCAAATGATTACGATCTCGTTGGTCAGCGAAACAACACGATGAAAAACCCTTTTATATTAGAACCTATTAGATATGATCCCCACCATATTTTTATGGTAAAAGAGCCACTCTTCTACAAAAGACTCATTAAGTGCTGCAGCATCTGTAGCTATTAAGAGGTATTCCGCTCTCACTAAACCACTGTGGACGTTGGGAGGACTCTAAACACGGTTGTTTGGTGAAGTCCAACCCACTAAAGATCACCCGTAGGCCGCCTGTCCCCAACCCACAGTGATTAAGAGTGATTTGTTAAAAATTTAATCTGTTGTTTATTAAATTGGAAAAAAGAAAGAAAAAAAAGGTTAAAAGACACCCTATGGGGTCTGTAATGATGGAGAATGCGTCTATAGTGTATATTTTATTCCCAATAATGTTCACGCCACTCAATATAATTGTGAAGCCATAGGAAAGCGATACGTCTGCATATACGTAAATTGTTTCTTAATTTTGGTTATGCTAGTTAGAGCGTCTCCTCTTCTGGGAAAAGTTTATAATAACGATACATGAAATATTAATTTATTATACTCCATTGCCATCTGATACGGCCATGATGATGGACATCCAATAATATAAGTCACCAGATCATTTCTGCCAGCGACCACTTCAGAAGAGCCACAAAGAATTATCCTAGATAACATGTCGTGTGATAATGCAATACAAATTTGGTAAACGAAATAATCCTTGGTACGAGGACCTCATTTTATCTTCTTCTGCGTACTTGCCGAAGAACCCAGAACAGATTAAAGTTCTAACACAATAGTCAGCGATCACCTATATGAAGCTTTTCGATTTAACTAACACGTCAGGCGGTTAGTCTTCCACAAATTGTAATTTCCAAAGTAAGATATTATGTGTCCAGTCAATTCATGCACACATGGAGCTAATTGAGAACTTGTTCAGTCCCACATCAAAACTTATATTTCAGCTGGACATTATTGCTGACAAAAAAATATAACACTCGCGTTGATGCATATCCATTTACTAAGGAAAAGAACCTTGCCTAGAATATTATCTTTGATTGGATCTCGCGGGAAACGATCTTGATCTCCCAACGTAGGAACAGCGGGTCGCTTAGTGAGAGAAGATGCCAGGCTCAGCACTTTATACGTACTTCCTATAGATCATATCATAAATCAGGTTCTATATAAAGGGTTTTCACATGTGGTTTCTAAGGTACATGTATTGTCTCATGCTAGGGTTCCAAATCAGCAACGTGACGTAAATAATGAAAAAGATCAAACCATGACGGACTGAAACGAGTATTGGTGTCGTAACTATCCTTCTGTAAGAGTGTGACGAGGAATATGTTTCCACGTTGGGTAATAACACATTTCGAGATTCTTATGTTGTGAAGACGAAGAACAATTGGTTCTCATTGTTTCGCGAAGTCAGCAAAAGATAAGAACGTGACGTTAGTGATGGTGAAGGAGATGATGAAGTCTGGATCGGAAGTGAGAGACGCCCACTGTTTTGAGATGCACGAACCTCATCAAAGATGCTGCTGGCAAGTCTATAGTATCTCCTGAGTTATGATCAAATAGGAAATCTATCGTTCGAGAGAACATATGTGACAAAGATGGATATTTTGTCCTACTTCTATTTTTTCCATGACTCTCTACTCTCTAGTTTCAAAATCTCATTTCATGGACTATATAATATATGATACTAGTATATATATATGTGTGTGTGTGTGTGTGTGTGTGTGCATTGTATGCTTCCATCTCAGTTTATATTGCTATATATTTAGATTTATAAAGAAAATTGTTTATAAATCTTTTCTGTTATTTGTATTGAAATATTTGAGGCTATTTATGTATATTTTCTACCAGATATTAGATGCTGTCGAATGTCATTATTTTCATTCTTTAATCATTTGTTCATTTTTATAGAGAATATTTTGCTATTTATGTAGACTATTTTCATATATTTAGATGTTGTAGAGGGTGTATGTTTAAAAGGGTGTATGTTTGTAAGAATAAAAAATGATGTTTAGAGGACAACTATTTTAGCGAATCTAGTAATTTAATTATATTATAAGTATTATGAAAATATTATATATAGTTTCTGTAGATTTTCGTAAGGACATTTAGATCGAGTTTGATTTTTTATGTAAAAAAAAGAACAAATTGACATAGAGAACTATCTTTTTCTTTTTTATCTTTGAGATTTTATCTTGAATTCAGCAGATTTCCTTATGTCATCTTGGTAAAACTATTTCGGTCTGCATATTATTTTAACCAATATTTCTCTGCACCGCGGCGTTAAAGGCCAAAGTCATGAGATTTAGTCGCCAGAGATTTTTGATTAAAAAAAACTAAGATGGCAGAGTTTATATAATATTATAGAGGTTCCAAATAGAAAGAATATCTTGGTATAGTGATGCTGATCCAGCTTTCGTTCTCACACCCCTAAATGTTCCTAGTCATATGACATCAACCAAAATAGAAAGATCTAATCACAATCATGTTTATATTCTATATGGCTAATGTGTATATTGTTTATATAAAGTTCAAATTTATATTATATGTTTTTAGATTTAATATAAAAGACAATATCGTCATGGATGTGGATCGGTTTCGATTAATGATTAGAACAGACTTGTTCTACGTTTTTTGAAGCGTATATTGGAGATTTGTGGGGTCATGTATCAATTATCTAGAAAGTCGTCCATGACTTTGGGTGTAGACAAAGACCGATCATGAAAAGGTTACTTGCTGAATTTCAGAGCATAGAAAACAATGATGAGAAATGTTTGGGTTTGCCAAAGTGTTTCAATGGCCCCAAACAGAGGTTACAAAAAGTTCAAAGGTTGGTTTGCCAAAAAAGCTAGTTTTTTTTAAAGAAAGGGGATGCTCTTTAAATCAATTGATATGGTTCCCCCTGGTTTATTCTGTCATGTTTTCACCTGACGAAGTAATAATAGCCAAGAACGTATAGTTGCAATGGCATATTTTTTGATGGGATGAATGTGGAGACCAAAAAAAATTCACGGGATAGCTACTTGGAAAATTGTGTATCTCTACATATAATGGTGGTTTGGGTTTTCAAAGAACATGGAAGATTTTAACAAACTTTTGTTGCCCTCATATGGAATCTTCTCATCGAACCACTAAGTCTGGTTGCCCAAGTTTCTTTCAATTGAAATCACTTCCATAATCTTTAGTCTTTATGAATGCAAATTGGTCCAAGGACCCAATTTTCAATTCAAAAATTTTAAATCTCTTAGGCACTATTTGAGTAGTAATTTGTCATTGTGTCATCACATTTTAAAATAAAACATTAATGAGATGTCATACTAACAATGATAACATGATTTGAAGCACTGTGGCATTTACACTAAATGTTGATTTATATTTTTGATAAGCTTTTTTCAAAATATGATAATAAACTCACAAATCATCATTAGTATAACAATAAATAATATAATAGTATATATAAAAATATAATAATATTTTAAGATTTTGGAAATATGATTGAATTGAATTTTTTATAATTTTATAATTTTATTACTAAAACAAATTTTCAAAAATTAATATAGTTTTTAAATGTAATTTTCTAATCTCGTTATTTATATTTCTTTCAATATTTATTTTAAAATTTTAATCTAATTATAGTTAAAATCAAGATAAAATAAATAATTTTATCTAAATTTATATTTTAGTAATGTATATGTATATATTTAAATTATAATCTTCAAAATATTTTATATTTTCTTTTGAATTAAAATATATTAAATAATATTCAATGAAATTAAGAGAAATTATGTTAGGAATATAATTATCAAAAGTATAACTAAATAATATTCTAGAATTTATAGATATTAAAAAAACTAAATTACAAAATGTTATTTTTAAATGATTTAAATTTTAAAACTTTTATTTTTGTACATGGTGCAGGTGAACACCTAGTATTTTATATTTGTTTCAATGTATTATCATACTGAAAGTCAGCGTTTTTATTGTATTAGTTTGAGAAATTAGCTTCTCCACTAACCAAACAATTGTGAAGTGCCTTGGTCTTTTCTTTTATATCATGAGATCAAGCTGAAAACCGGCTTAATGCTCCAAATTGGTTAAATTGGCTCAAACATATATCATACCAAAAAAAAATCTTCTTTTCATTTCAACCAACTATTCAAAGATAGAGCTTCTTTTTATTTGGTAGGGGAAGCAAAATCTTTGTATGTTCAATTGCTTTTAATTTGATAAAGAGACAACTTCATGAATGGTTGTATCTTTCTTAATATCGATGTATCCATTGATGATGTGATTCCTAGTCGAAAGCAAATAGACATTGTTAAGAATACCACAAGTTAAGTAGCATTTTCAAAAATATATTCAGTCAAAAATATATTTAACATTTGAGTTTATATTTTAGTGATTATTATTTAGAGTTTAGTATTAAAGGGGTGAGATTAAGTTTCAAAATATTTTATAAATATTTAGAAAAATTAGTTTAGTCTATTTTATCATAAACTTAACATATTTTTTAAAACAGTTATTCATTAATAGTAAATTTAAAAAATGTTATCAATTTGTGGTAGAACTGAATTTTCTCTGAAGCAAATATGATATTAGTTCTTTTTGCTTAACAAACAGTCTCGTTCTAGCTTAACAAACAGTCTTGTTTTTGCTTAACAAACAGTATAAATTACAGGAAAACAAACACACATAATACAAAAGAAATCACATATAATGGCTAACGAATCTAGTATCTAAGCAAAACTGCAAGCAACTAGGGAAAAACTAACCAAGTGTCTATATCACGGTTTATATGGTTTTCTTTATTAGTTTTATAAATATTTTGTGCCAATAATATAGTTGTACTTTACCTACACTTTGTGTGTTTTTCTTTGTTAAGATGTGATCGATGATCTTTGGCGACTCTTTCTGGTGGAGGAGAAGAAAGAAGTAATGAACTTGACCGTTTGAGGCCATCGATGGTCTTCTTAACGATGATATAGCTCAACCGTTCAAGATCTTGCTAGACCATTTCCATTCATTTGACATCATGTTCGGTGTGGCTAGTTGATGGCTCATCCATCATGAAGAAGTGGCCAAAAGGGCCAAAGAAGCTTTGTTGGGTAAAAATTATTTTAACAATCTCCTTTTATTTTTCTGTTTATATTTTGATTGTTAGAACCAAATTAATAGCTAAGATGCTCTGGCTGATCTATATATATGGTACTGCAGAAAATGCAATATTGTTCTGTGTCTATGTTCATATAGAGGTCTAAGGCAGTTTTTATATAAAAAAGTGGTCGGTGTTTTAATTTTTCAAACACAGCAATATAAGGTAACCATATAACGAACCTCTTTTGTGACAATATTGCTTATATAAAAAATTATATGAAAATAAAAAGAAAAATATAAGCAAATACTATGAAACTAAAAAATAATATGAATAGATAACTAAAAAATAATATGAATAGATAACTAAAAAACTTGTTAACATGTTCGTTTAATTTAAACTTACAATCTACAAAACAACCTTTTATTTTAGCTGAGTGAGTCCAAAAAGAAAACCAAATTGTAATCCAGCCCAACCAAAACTGAAAACAAAACCTATCAAACATAATTGAATGATACTCAAATCAAAAGATTAGATTTAAGAAATCTTTTAATGAATTGGTTGAAAGAAAGCAAAACTCTGAATTAATATGAACGGTTTTGGATAGACTACATAGCATTGTTACTTGTAAAACAGTTTTACTCTAGTGGTGGAGAATGAATGGAGATATATTATTAACAATATGTTCTGGCAAGAGATACAACCAACAAACCAATGTCAAACATTTCAATGGTTAGATTGCAACACTGTTTTTAAATTAATTAGATATGTGTCCATTCAACACTTTATAAAATTTATGATATTGTTATTTGAAATGAATTTAATAAAAAATTTATACACAATTGTAAAGAATCAAATCAAAGCTTATAAGTTGTGATTTGAGGAAAAGGTATTTATAATTTTTTTCATATGCTATATTTTTTTGTATAAAATCTAGGTACAATAATAGTGTTGATTTTTATCAGGCAAAGCCTTCTAACATATAACATAAAATAACTAATATAAAAACAAATGAGCTTATTCGAAAGATTTAGTGACCAATTAATGGAGACATAACATATACTGATGGTTTACTAATCTTATTAGGATTGTATAAATAGTTTTCATTTTGGTTTGGAAGCACACAAAAAGAGTGATGGGAATGTGATTTGAGTAAACTGATGAAGACGAGGGAAAGGAGACCACTGACCAATTGACGATGCCAAAATTGACACATGTTATAAAGTTGATTCACCTCTCTTAATTTGAATCATATGAAACAATCCAATAAAATCTTACTCATAAATAGATAGAATCATGAATCAAAATATATTATTTGCTTTTAAGAAATCTTCTTTAATGTAGCAACTCAGTTTTTCTTTTCTTTTTTGAGCTATTGATTGATGATAAGTGGATAGAGATACATGTTTAAGTTAACTTTGCGCAAAATTTGTTTATTCATATGTTGGACACTAACCAAAATAATTGGATATAGTATAGTCATCTCAAAACCTTTCATGTAGAACTTACCAAGATGACATATTTGAGGGAAGTTTGATAAGGCTAAATAAGGCTTGAGCTCTATCATCTTACCTACTAAAATTGTCATCATTCTTGGACTTTATAAGCATCCATAAAGAATCAATTGAGTTTCAAGATGTCAATGTAGCCAATCTTCACTGCCACCAAAGAATTGTTGAAGTTTAGAAGCAACGATAAAAAACTGATTAAGTTCCAATATGTAAACAAGACCGATTTTCACAAAGGTAGAGTTTCTAAATATTCAGGGTTGACTTGAATTTTTGAGGTCACATAAAAGTCACTCTCCATCCTTTACAAGAACCTTACTAGTGTCCAACAAAAGTTTCTCTATGTTCCTGGAAGATAATTGCATAAAAAAACATGAATGATAATTTGATTGTGATATCCTGTAAAACGTGAAACAAAGTTTACCTTCAATATTTGGCTATTGACAAAAGACCACTGATAGAAAACCCATAACAGTCATGAAGCTCCAAAACGTCTAGTTTCCCTAATCTTGATCTTGCCAGGATATCAAGATCAGTGTCACTAACCTTCATTCCAATGAATTGTACCGATTTGAGGGCTTCAAACAAATCTGAATTAGATATGTCATGAATCCACGAAGTAGCGTTGCATCCCCAATTTAACTTGTTATCTCCTTTAATCTTGACATTAGGACACATGTGGCTCAACATCCTTGGTTCTGCAGCGTAAGAGAGAACCTTCATAATAGTTTTGGTCTTGCATTTGGCAAGAAGCGATTGGTTACATACAAGTGATACTTGTCTCCAGTTGTCACGATTGTGGAGTAAAATGATCTCCAGGAGTAATTCCCATTCCATGTTGATGTGACCTGCCTGAGAAAAATATCCAAGAAGAGACTTGCATGTGAAGAAAACCCGGGATGTGACCCGCCAAAAGGAAAAAGATTACTGCAAGTAACTTTGCTTAAATTTATTTTAACCTTGTTGTTAAGTTAGTTTAGTTTACATTTTTTTTGGGTTTGATTTTCATTTTAGGAATTTTGATTTAGTTTAGTTATTTTTTGTAAATTTTAGTATTTAAAAACTTAAAGTAATTTGTTTGGTTTTGATTTTTAATCCTTCATGTTAAAAACGTGTTATGTGATGTATAATTTTTAGCTTTATGTGTGTTTAAATACTATTAAAATGACATTTATGCCAACATCCTATTAGAAAATTTGTAAATTATTTTTTTCAAAATCATATTTTTATAGAAAAATAATTCTCAAAATTTTATATACATGAATACAATTTATGGAAAAATATTTACAATAAATTTGTTGTATAAACTTAAAAGCAGTACATTATATAAAACTGTTGTAAAGTTGATTTATTTTGTATATAAAAGTTATGTGAAATTTTTCTTTTAAATAAAAATAATATTTAAGTAATTATCGACTGAAGAAAATCAACTCCTACATCAAAACACTCACATGTTATAGCTTTTATTTTTTTGTTAAGACTTGATACAAATTTTGAAAATTTTGATTATCTGAATTTGTAGAGAGTAAACCAAAAAAAATTGGCAGTTTCACCCTACTTTCACAGCCCATTAATCAATGGAGGATTTTGGTCATTATGGCCATTTTTTAAAAGTTATTGGTGGATCCATCAAGATTTTTACAGAAACTGAAATGGTTTTACAAGATTATCTCTCTTTGTTGAAGAGTCTAGTTTTTGCTCAATTTACCGATGGGTTCATCGGGTTCATTATCATCACCTTCTACCTCCTCTTTGAGGAGTGTTTTCCCTCCAATCTTTGAAAGGAGGTATTTTCCATATCTATAGCTGTTTTGCTATCTTGTGTAGCGGTTCGTCTGGGACCTAAAGATGCAACGGATTTCATTTCGACGATATTCCGAGGTGCGGATTGGATGTCAACGTCACAATATACAGTGACTATTTCTCAAGGTTTCGGTAATGTCGTAAACTTTGTATTGACGCATCCAAGCTTTGCTTTGGGATTCGATGTCTTTCTATCTTAGAGTGTTTGTTATCTGTTATGTTGTATTGTCTTTTGTTTGGAGAGTTCTAAATAATTGTTCTCTTAAGTGTAACTCGGATGTTTAAGTATGAATTAAAGTGGTGTTCCAAAAAAAGATAAAGAAAAATATGAAAAAATTGTATTAATTTATATATATAATTTTAAAATAAATAATTATACAAAAGTTTGTATGTGTTATTCTGTTTAGCATAATAACATACAAAATAAAACGCTTATGTTATACATAAAATACATAGGTTACGTGCTAGTTTTTCTACTTCAACATTACGTATCAAAGTTAATAAAATATACGTTAAACTCAAAAATAACCGAATTGTTTTGGTCTAGTGATAAAGGGTTTCAGCTGGAACTACCCCTATGGATTTGATTCACTTTAGCCATCTAGCCGTGTCACTGGGATGTGAATTAGTTACGCATTCGGATGCAAAAATTTGTGAAATTAGTCTTTGGATTTATAAAACTTTTGGATTCACACGGTTATTAGAAAAATGTTCAATTCAAAAATGAAATTCATTCCCAAAAGAAATTTCAATTCAAAAATTTCAAAATATTTGATCTACAGAGAAACTATGGTTTTATACTAAAGTTGAACAATCATTTTATGATTTTAAAAATAATTTAGATAGGGAAGGAAATATGAGAAATGTAGAACGCCAATCAATGTAAATATCTAGAATAGCATATGATTTTTTTCATTATTTGTGATGGTTACTTACCTAAGTTTTTATGGCCATTGTCTAATGAGTTAATTATACACATCATTTTAAAAAAATTTAATCAAATTTTAAAATGTTTAAAATTTTAAAATTCAAAATATTAGCAAAACCAAATTTTGTTAAGTAAAATTTAGAAAACCTACAAGGACCGTTTAAGAAAGCTAACAGAGAAAGATCACTAACTAAATCATCAACCAAAGTAGAAACTATCTCTCCTTCTATATCAATGCCTTCTTCAAACATCTCTTTCTCATAACCTATCCATCTACCTTCCAAATAGCTCATGTCATGATCCACAAGCTCGTCTATCATCATCTCTCTCATCTTTTTAAACCCTTGGACTTCTCTCTTCACTCCTTCAGCCAACAAATCTTTATGTTCCAACAACATCACCATCATCCCTTTGCAGCTTCCAACTAACATCCTTTCAAACTTCACCGCTAAACACTGATTCATACAGTCGAAAAGAGCCTTTCTCTCCATCTTCATCGATGTTGCAGCTCCTCGAGAGCGTTCCATTTCATCAAAGAGACTCGAGGGTAACATTGCTTTCATTAGTGGTGGCCCCTGAGGCGAAGTCTTGAAACATGATCAGCTGGCTAGAGTTGAGGATCTCACTTATGTACTCGAGCTCCCAATCGAGTGTTGCTGCTGTGGAGTCTGCTTCATCTAAGGTTTGGTGTGATTCGCTTGATGAAACCCAAGTGAGTTCTTGATCTGATGAACTCTGTTTCATGCCTGAGAAAAACAACAGTAAGCGTATTTAGCTGCAAAATTTGTACCAAGACATTAAATTTTCATCCTGTATCCTAAAGATTTGCATTCATAGTGTATAAGACACAACCTAAGCCAATAAAAAAGGGAGAAACTCAAGACATGAAGACACAAAGACATACCATCTTCTCTGTCATGTCTGCAATCTAAGTAATTCTTGTTGCTGGAGAGTGCAGAATCATCAGCCTCTGTAAGAGTACTGAAGCTGCTAACTTCATGTTCTTCTCCCTGTATCATCATCTTCTTCTTCATTAAGGAAAAAAAGAGAATATTTTCTCAGAGATTGGCAAAGTATTCGATATAATAGAATAGTGAAGCTGCATGTTATGGCACTAACCTGAGATTTAGGGTTGTTATAAAATGAAGTGCAGTCAGAAACAGATTCACTCACTGTTAAGACATTATCAAGACTGTTTTGAGTTGTTTCACCATGTCTTGATGGCGATAAAACTATCCTGTTCACTCTATCCTCTGAAATGGAACTCAAACACTCCTCTTGGATCAAGGTAGAGCTAGATGATTCAATCTTCAAGGTCAGTTCCCTGAGCTTTTGCTCCAAAAGCGCATTTAAGGAATCACCGCCTATCACATTATATTTAACAGTGGAGTCTGCATCTTGTTTGGTTCCTAGTGAGCGAGATGGTAAGCCTTTGATTGAAGACGAGAAAGTGAAAGATATCACATCAGTTTCCCTTTTGTGATCAGTTTTACTTGTGCTTGAGTCACCATCAATGGAAACGTTGCATTTTATCGACTTCTCACCCCTTTTGATCCGTTTATCCTCGTTGAATCCTGATTCTTGCACTCCATTGCGTGGCTTTTTGCTACGAGGAAGACTCTTTCTCCGGTGTAAAGGTAATGATGTAGACTTTTCTGCTGATGTCATAGTAGAGCCCGAGCTTTTAGATGTTGATCCACTATCCACAAAAACCTTGCTTACAACTTTGTTCACTGGTGTCCTACTTTGCTGATTGTCTCTGCAGTTTTGCTTTTGGTGGTTCTGCTTAAGCACATTCTTCCCTGCGCTCACGGAAGATCCTTTGAGACCATTCTGGCTTTTTACTGCACGGTTCTTAGCTTCTGCTTTCTCCTTCTGTCCTGAAGATGTCCTTTTGTTTCCACTCGAGGACTTTGTTAAGCTGTTGTGTTTCTGATTACTGCTGCTCTTTGCTTGCGCAGAGAAACAAGGCTGTTTCAGTTCACCCTTCAACTCATAAGAACTGCTTTTCTCCAAAGCTGTAGTTCTAGTCTGGTTTTGATCTCCCCTAAGGTACTTACTGCTATGAGTATTATCATTAGAGACTTGAGGGCATGAAGTTGAACCTTTCTGCGCAGCTTCTAGTTTCTCCTTCAAATCTCTTATCCTTAATGGAACTGGAGAAGAAGTATCAGATGATGAAACCACCTTTGTTCTTGCCATCATCCGTGGACTTGACTCTATCATTCTTGAAGCAGCTTCCATAACATGAGCAGGGTTCCTAGATGGAACAAATCCAGGATTCCTTATAGGAGACAAGAGCTTACTGTGAGTGACAGAGATCGGTTTAGCCGATCTTGGAGGTAAAGTTTCAGTTTGAAACCGCTCAATCATCCTCTTATGCGGCCCTTTACTAGTTCTTGAATCCAAACGATCCCAAGAAACACCATCAAAGTCACTCTGATGCTCAGCATTAGCATCCCAAGTGTTAGACTGGTGCGAGGATCTGAGGAAGTATGGATCAGTGCTAGGATTAACCTGTGGTTCCATAAGGTTTGGTGGGGGTATACACTCTAAACCCATGAGCCTGGCTACCACACTGGGTCCTCTAACCACATTGCCATCGTCACTAGTTACAGAGGATGCACAGCAGCTAGAGTCGTTTCCCCGGTTGAAATTTGAGTTCTTTACAGACTGATCAACCTCAAACTGTTGAAACAGATCAAACCAAAGGTGTCACATAATCAGTTCATGTCGTTCACTAAACTAACACAGACACACACAAAAGGAAAATGGTATTGAGAGCAAGAGGCTTACAACAGAATGTCTTGTAATAGAGGGTTTGAGAACATCCTCTTTTGCTTGCTTTGATTCTTCTGTTCAAAATAAGAAACCTCAAATTACCTTAATGTGTATATATACATAATGTTTATAGAGAACACAAAAATGTGAAGTGTCATACCAGATACTTGGGAGATATTGGATGAGAAAAGCTTCTTCCTTGATTTTCCAGGCCAATCAAACAGATTTAGAAATGCTCCTCTAGGTCGTTTTCTCTCAACAATGTCCATTTTATTTCTCACCTATATGAGTAACAACAGTTGAATCAATCTCAGTGGAATGCAACTACAAGACGCTAGATCCCATCAAAACAACAGACACAACAAAAGGACCAGACTTTGCGAAGTGATGTAGTGAATCACACATTGAATTAGCTAGGATAGTTTATTTTTACCTCTCAGCTACTCAGGATGCTAAAGTCTTCGCCTTTTAGCTATGGATCCATCCATTAAGCGTAGTTTTCAGAAACCCTTGTGGAAGATCGACCAAAGCTCTCAACTTTATCTCTCTCGCTCACAATCCCACTATGGAATGAGGAAAGATCTGGTGTTTTGTGCTCTTCGAGATGCTAAAAGTCCTAGCCTTTTACTTCTGTAATGTGATTCTCAAAACAATAACTACGAGGGTTTTGTGAAGTGGGTCAGATCAAGAAAGATGATACAGATTCGGGTTTGAGGGTTTTGAGCATTTGAGATTAGGGATCTAAGGTAGAGAGAGAGCTGGAAGCAGCAAGAGAGGTTAAGTAAAGAGTTTGAATTGAAATGAGGGCAGAGATAGCCGTTGCAAATTTAGATAGTCAGAGAAAGAGAGAGAGAGAGAAGACAAAGGGGGATTTTGAAAGCTCCCTCCTTTGGGAAATTAAAAGTATCGCTTTTTTCTACACCCAAAAAGGAAAATCTTTTCTTTGTAAACTATTTTGCTTTTGTTTATGTGGTATATCTAACTTGATAGTGTTCATATTTAGCATCCTATGATGCCCGGGAAAGACAGCATCCTATGAAGTCGAATTTTTTTTATATGACTAAATAAATATGTGCACGAATTTGAATTTTGTAGTATTAAATACTATATAAAAAACGTTTGAATTGGTTAGGGACATAGAAACACAATGTTAGAAAGGTCATAACGTTTCAAATTTCAGTTGAAGAACAACTCAATTAAAAGGCAACAACTTTATAGTAAACAGTGTAGTGTGTATCAAATATGTTTCATTTTGATAACGTTTGAAATCGTTTAAATTTTCACAACCGGTCTACCATTAACATGTATTTTGATTCTTGATAAATTTAATTTATTATAAATTAATAAAAGTTATTATATTAATGATTCTAGGTTCTCATGATTCTACAATCAATAATTTTATTACTAAATTAGCTAATGAAAATCTACTACCATACGCAGATCTAAACCATATTAAAAACTTGTGTAAAACTTGTTTATACTAATCTGTATACTTATGAATAAATTGTTTTTAAGATTTGAAGTCTAAATATTTTAGCCTATAAACATTAATAAATCATAAATGAAACCAATGGACAGTGGACAGCTGTTGTTACTATCTTTTAAATCTTTTTGATCATTTGAAATGGAAATAAACACTTGCATCATGTCTTGGATTTTACTGTTGGTGTTTTGGTGAGGTAAAAATGGATAGTTGGTGAACTTTCATGAGTAGATGCCACAAGACCTTTGATCAAAAAAAAAAAGATGCCATAAGACCTTGGATAAACAAATTTTTTTTAAACAAAATAAAGTCTAGGCCCATCATATACGCTGAAGAAAAACATAAAAGGCCCAAAGAAGTTAGGCCCATTAATTACCAGGTAAACAGGTCAGTGATGATAAATCTTCATCCCTCTTCTTCCTCCTCCTTAAACCCTAATCTCTCTCTCTCCTCCCGAACCCTCTCAATGACAACCCCCGCCGCACCTTCACCAGACCAACTCTTACCACCTCCACAGACCTCAAGAGTAAGCCCCAAGACGGTCCACGACGCCGTAACCTCCCTCCTCAAATGGAAAACCGAAAAATCAAAGCTCGCGAAGCCTCAGCTTCTGGAGCAAGACGAGTTCATCTACCTCATCGTCACCTTAAAGAAGATCCCACAAACCAACCGCACAAAGCCTCACCGTATCCTCCTACCTCACCCTCTCATCAACACAGAACAAGACTCCCCCGAGCTCTGCCTCATCATCGACGACAGACCTAAAAGCGGATTAACAAAGGACGACGCGAAGAAGAAGATCGAATCCGATAACATTCCGATCACGAAGATTCTTAAGCTCTCGAAGCTCAAGACTGATTACAAAGCTTTTGAAGCGAAGCGTAAGCTTTGTGACTCTTACGAGATGTTCTTTGCTGACAGGAGAGTGATTCCTCTGCTTCCGAGGTTGATCGGGAAGAAGTTCTTTACGAGCAAGAAGATTCCCGCGGCGGTGAATTTGAAGCATAGGAACTGGAAGGAGCAAGTGGAAAAGGCTTGTGGTTCTGCTATGTTTTTCGTTAGGACAGGGACGTGTAGTGTTGTGAAAGTTGGGAAGTTGTCTATGGAGAGGGATGAGATTGTTGAGAATGTGATGGTGACGTTGAACGGTGTGGTTGAGGTGTTGCCTGGTAAGTGGAAGTATGTTAGGTCTTTGCATTTGAAGCTGTCTGAGAGCTTGGCGTTGCCTGTTTATCAGAGTGTGCCTGATTTGAAGCTGAAGATCGATGCTTTTGGTGGTGAGAAGAGTGTTGTTGTTAAGGAAGAAGAGAAGAAAGGTGAAAGTGTTGTTGTTGATGGTAGTGAGAAGAGTGATGGTGTGAAGGGGAAGAAGAAGAAGGGTAGGATTCATGAGGTTAGGTATATGGATAGTAATGTATCTGAGGTGCTTGATGAAGATGAGATGGGTGATGTTGAGGTTAGTATTGAGTCTGGTGGTGGTAAGGAGAAGAAGATGAAGAAGAGGAAGGAGGAGGTAAGTGAGGTTGCAGAGGCTGAGAAACCCAAGAAGAAAGTGGTCAAGGGGAAGGGTAAGGATGAGATAAAGCCGAAGAAGAAGACAAAGATTACTAAAGAAGAGTCTGGTGGTGGTTTGAAACCGAAGAGGAAGAAGAGTGTGCTTAGAACTTAAGGCAATGGAAGATCAGAGGGTTAAATCTTCAAAGTTTTTGCTTCTTTTTCAGTTGAGTAATTTTATGTTTTATCGTAGTGCTGATTATAGTTTTGGGTGTTTCATATCTTGTACTGCTGGTCCCCTTAAACGTCGAACCGGTGTGTGAATGTGGTTTGGTGGCTTTGTGGAAGGAACAAACTACTGTTATCACTTTTGAGCATTTCTTATTTAACGTTCTTCTTTATAAACAACAAGTGTTCATAGCAATGGATCGAGTGATAATCTAACAGAGTAATAGGATCATCGTCCTTTTAATATGAATGGCTCAAACAAGACTAACTTTAGGCCGCTATAAGAACTGTAAAATTGCTATGATTTGATATATGGAAATGAAATAACTTAAGGCAAAGAATCGATTAAACTAAAACTTATGAAGCTGAATACATTGTTTGTGAGCATTTGTTTATGTAAGACAAAATATTATCATATTATACTAGTAAAGTAATCGTGAAGATGTAAAAAAAAAACATTATCATATGATGAAGTAGGCTGGAAATGTGGTCACAAAGCAGCTCTAATCAAGGTTGAAGTCGATGAATAGGATAAAGAGAAGCCCAGCAAGTGTTGAAAAGCCTCTGAATATAATACGGCATGATAAACAAGTATATTTTGGCAAAAGAAGAATGATACACAAGTATTAACTTGTTGAGCTCCGGTTATTCTCATGCTCAAAGCAGCTCTAGTCAAGGTTGAAGTCGATGAATAGACAGATAGATTCTGGTACGCTATGGCAAAAAAAAGAAAAAAGCAGCCTTCTTGATTTGTAGGTCATTATAAAATGTTTTGAGGGAGCTTCAATCCGAAACGGATCCGGATTTAAATCTCATTGACTACTAGAAGTAAAATTTAACATTCAGACTTTTCTAACGTCCGGTGACCAAGACTTACTCCAACTGATAACTTAACTGCTACGAACACTGGCTGTTAGACTAGATCTTCACTATGGTACTATGGTAAGAACTAGAATACACCAGATTATTTAAAAAAATAAAAAACAACCCTCTTTTGCGTTGTAGGTCATTATAAAACGTCGAGAGACTGAAGACTCACTTTGCTCGCCCTTACTTTTCGAAACTGTCAATTCGAACCCCAGCTTTATAATTCGAATCAATTCCACTACGACACGTCAACGCTATTTACTAAATTACCCCCATCATAGTTTAGTTATATAAAACTCGGGGAAAGGGCCTATTTCTTCACGAACTTTATGGGTCGTGCCTATTTCTTCATGAACTTTATACTAGTGCGTATTTCATACTAAACTAAACAAAATATCAAAAATACTACATGAACTTTATGTGTTGTGCCTTTTCATTCCCGAACTTTATAGTAGTGCATATTCCATACTAAACTAAGCAAAATTAAAAAAATACTATATGAACTCTCAAAATCTTTATATGTATATATGTAACCATAAAAATGTTAGTCATCTTTTAATTATCTAAATGACGTCATTTTAGATAAATTATGTAAAATTTAAAATTTAAAAATATTAAATAAACTCAGAAAATCATGCTTATATATATATTGATCGTTAAGAGTGTAAGTCATCCGTTGATTTATAAAACAATGTCATTTAGTTAAATTCTATAAAATTAAAAATTAATTTTGGAATGTTCGAACTCTCACACTGGTGGACAAGTAAAGACATATTAATTTCTAGACCAAAATAACTTTCTCGTATTGATCGTGTAAACATTAACTTACATATAAGTTTTAGTTTAATCAAATAAATGTTATCATTTTTTTTTTAATTTTATCAAATAAATTTATAATTATCTATGTTTTTTAAATTAACTTTAAAAATTATTATTTATAAGTTTAAGTCATTTATTATTGATTCAAATATTACTTTATACTTGTCCATCAGTGTGAGAATTCGAATCTCCCAAAAATAATTTTTTATTTTACAGAAATTATCCAAAATGATGCATTTTGATAAAGCAACTGATAAATTACACCTTAGACGATCAATATATAAGCACAATTTGAGAGTTCGGATAGTATATTAAAAATTCAGTTTTACAGAATTTATCCAAAATAACGTCGTTTTGATAAACTAACGGATGACTAACACCTTTGACAGTTAATATATAAACACGATTTTGAGAGCTGAAGTATTTTTAAATTTTTGTTTAGTTCAGTATGAAATAAGTACTACTATAAAGTTCGGAAATGAAAAGACACAAAAAATAACTTTCATAAATCTTTGATAAAACTAAAAAAAATGATAACATTTATTTAATGAAACTAAAACTTATATATAAATAATGTTTACACGATAAATTATCCATACTAAACTAACATTTTTATGATTAATATATATATATATATATATATATAATAAAGATTTTGAGAGTTTATGTAGTATTTTTCTTTTTTTATTTTGCTTAGTTTAGTATGGAATATGCACTATAGAGTTCGAGAATGAAAAAGCACAACGCATAAAGTTTATGTAGTATTTTTTAGTTTTTGTCTAGTTCAGTATGGAATACGCACTACTATAAAGTTCGTGAAGGAATAAATACGACCCCTAAAGTTCATGTTGAAATAGGCCATTTCTCCTATAAAACTCAAAACGATAAAGGCTTGGTTTACTTTATCCACTCTCTATAATTATCCACACGAAGAAAAAAACGTAGAAAGGCGGTTGAGGAAGATAATCTCAAAGAGAAACCATGGCAGGAGTTGGACCGATGACTCAAGATTGGGAGCCCGTGGTGATCCGTAAGAAAGCTCCAAACTAGGCCTGGGCATCCGGGTCCTCGGGTCGGGTTCGGGTCGGGTTCTGTCAGGTCCGGGTCTTTCGGGTCCTGAAAATTTAGACCCATATAGGTACCTGTAATTTTTCGGGTCGGTTCCGGGTCGGGTCTTGTCGGGTCCGGGTCGGTTCGGGTCTATAATTTCAATACCTGTAAAATACCCATAATTTTTCGGGTCCATATCGGGTCCGGATCGGGTTTGGGTATTTAGAATCTGAAAAATACATGGCATACCAAGACTCACTCAAATTTAATTAATATTTGTCATATATATCTAAATATTTATAAAATAGCTTAAATTAAACTATTAATAATCAACATAAATCATTTTAAACTCTAAATTTTATAGTTTAAAGCTTCATATTACTTAAAAATGTTACAAAATAATAATAAATATTGTTAACAAAAGAAATTTCAACTAAATAAAATATAATATATATATAAAACATAACACAAAAAATCATAGTTTTAATATACATGTTTTTAAGTCGGGTACAAATCGGTTCTTGAGGGTCGGGTCTATTTGGATCGGTTCTTTTCGGGTCCGGGTCTATTCGGGTCGGTTCTCTTCGGGTCCGGGTCTATTCGGGTAAAAGAAATTTAGACCCAAAAGGTACTTGTAAACTTTCGGTTCGGGTTCGGGTCGGGTATTTTCGGACCGGGTCCGGGTCGGGTCTTCGGGTCCAGGTTAAAATGCCCAGGCCTACTCCAAACTCTGCCGCCAAGCGCGACGAGAAGACTGTCAACGCCGCTCGGAGAAGCGGCGCCGATATCGAATCCGTCAGAAAATGTTTGTTTCCTTTCTTTTCCATATTTTCTTTCCCGTCTGATCTGTCTTCCTAGCTCTAGCTGAATATGGATTAGGTTAGATTTGACGAATGAATCGATACGAATTAAGTTTCCGTGGTATTTAGTTTCCATGATTAGGGCTATTGTGATCTCCTGTAAGGGATTGGTGCTAGGGTTATCGTTTGATTTATCATTGATTCCTATCAGGTTGATGATGTATCTGTTTTTGTTGTTGCATATAGACAATGCTGGAACCAACAAGGCGGCTTCAAGCAGCACCTCCTTGAACACCAAGAGGTTAGATGATGACACTGAGAACTTGGCTCGTGAGTTTCTAATCTCCTCTTTCACAATAGAATATTATTGACTTCGTTTCTGTATGAACATGGTAATTGTAGTGGTATCTTCCTCTGTGTTTTGAACAATGTTCTAAAAATCGCTAGAACAATGGCTCTGAATCACAGCGAGTCTAGTGGGGTGAAACTAGTCTCTTTCCAGTATGGCAATTTAGTGGATGCCAATAGACCAAAAGCTTTCTATATAACGTTCTCCACAAATCACTGTGTTTTTTCGTTTTCTGTGTGGGATTGAATTTTAGTATGTTGGTTGTGTTTGACACCTTGTTTATTATGTGTGTTGTTATATTAAAAAAATCAGATGAACGTGTGCCTACTGAGCTGAAGAAAGCCATCATGCAAGCCAGAGGGGAGAAGAAGCTGACACAGTCCCAACTCGCTCAAGTACACTACTTTCTCTCTTCTTCCTCTCTTTTGTTTTCCTGTTGTAATATAACTGGATTCATGATGGTAATATAATGATATGTAGCTGATCAATGAGAAGCCACAAGTGATACAAGAGTACGAGTCAGGGAAAGCAATTCCGAACCAGCAGATCCTTTCTAAGCTGGAGAGGGCACTTGGAGCCAAACTCCGTGGAAAGAAGTAATAGCAAAAGCTCCTTCAAGGTAAAAAAAAAGGAAAAGCTAGTCGCAGTTTGTCTCAAACTTCATATGCTATAGAAACTATCTATAATATGCGTGGCTTCTTTAATGGCTTATTAGAGTTGTTCAAGTAGAGATCTATTATGGTGTTTAAGAAAAACAACAACTGCTGTTTGGAACCTTTTGTCAGTATAAATAATCCCTTGTTCTTCTTTTTGCATCTCATCACCATTAGCAAAACGAAAGTGAAATTTGGTTCTATCTCTATCCGAACAAATTTGGTATAATTGGACCGGATAAATATCGTATTCTGGGCCTTGGTCACGTGTACACGCCCATATAACTAAACTGTCGCCTGTCGGTGACTGAGATGTACAAACCTTAAAAAGTATAGGGACCAATTCTGTAAAATTCCCGTGAAGACAAGTATTCTCCGCGCCACGAAACAAAGCAGCACAGTGAGTCAGTGAAGCTGGCTGACACTCAGACAAAGCACAAAAACCCAAATAATAATAATTTCACTCCTCTGTATCAATTTCGTCGTCCTCCTCCTTCTAGGGTTTCCACATTTTCTCGTTTTTTCCCAATTGTGGAAACGGTTCTTATTGTTCTTGTGGGTGAAATGGAGGAGGCAGATGAAGCGTACCAGAGGAAAGCGCGAGCTTCACTTGTAGCCATTTTCGTTCTTGCTTGCCTTGCTTTATCCTCTTTGTTCGTCGCCTTTAGCTACTACTGCTATATCCGTAACAAAGTTTCCAAGCGTCACAGAATCAACAAGAGTAAGTACAATATTTAGACAACAACTTCACTATATCATTCCCTGTCCTTGTGTAAACAGAACGAGTTTAGTCTTATCTTTATCCTGCATTTCTTTGTCTTTTCGCTCTCTGCTTTTACTTGTCTATATAGAGTTTGACTGCGAGGAGAAAGGTGATTGTCAAGAACAACAAGAAGTTACTGACAAGGGGATGCATGTTTTCACTTTCAAGCAACTACATTCAGCGACTGGTGGGTTTAGTAAGTCGAATGTTGTTGGGCATGGTGCGTTTGGGTTGGTTTATCGTGGGGTGCTTAACAACGGGAGGAAAGTTGCTATCAAGTTTATGGATAATGCAGGAAAGCAAGGGGGTGATGAGTTCAAGACTGAGGTTGTTTCTTATTCAAGCTATAGTTTTTGATTAGCTCACTAATTACTCCCTCGGTTGATTGATTTTGTATCTGGTGACAGGTTGAGTTACTGAGCCGTCTGCGTTCACCCTACTTATTGGCTCTTCTTGGTTATTGCTCAGACAACAGTCACAAACTGTTTGTGTATGAGTTCATGGCAAATGGCGGTCTGCAGGAACACCTGTATCCTAATAACAGTTAAGTTTCTTCTTTAAGTAATGTTACAACTTACAAGTAGTTTCAGCGTGTCTCCATGACATGAACATGAACATAGCCTGTGGAAATTCCTTACGGATTTGTTATAGAACTGTCTGGTTGTTATTGCATATAGGGTCTGGTTCTGTTCCATTGAGATTAGACTGGGAAACTCGGAAGAGAATAGCTCTGGAAGCTGCAAAGGGCTTGGAGTATCTCCATGAACATGTATCACCACCAGTGATTCGCAGAGACTTCAAGAGCAGCAATGTTCTGCTTGACAGAAACTTCCACGCCAAGGTCTCAGTTTCCGGATTGGCTAAAGTAGGATCAGCTAAAGCTGGTGGACATGTTTCGACCCGTGTGTTAGGCGCACAAGGATATGTTGCTCCTGAGTATGCTTTAACTGGCCACTTGACTACAAAATCAGATGTCTATAGCTACGGCATTGTCCTGTTAGAGTTACTAACCGGGAGGGTTCCAGTAGATATGAAGAGAGCTAATGGAGAAGGAGTTCTTGTATCTTGGGTACGTTTCCTTTCATTAACCAACATTTCTCTTACCTTCTTGGTTCTGATCTCTCTTCTTTTCCTTCTTCTCCAGGCTTTGCCTCATTTGGATGATAGAGACAAAGTGGTGGAGATAATGGATCCAACACTGGAAGGACAGTACTCGACCAAAGAGGTTGTCCAAGTTGCAGCAATAGCAGCAATGTGTGTTCAAGAAGAAGCTGATTACAGACCGTTGATGGCAGATGTGGTGCAGTCACTGGTTCCATTAGTGAGAAGCCGCAGGTCTGGTTCAAAGCTTAGTGGCTGCTCTAGTAGCTTTAGCTTAGTTCGCTCTCCTAACTCACCCGGCAAAGCAAGCGTCGGCTCTCAATAAATCAAAGCAGACTAACAAATGTGTGGTTTTATATTTTTGTATGTACCAAGAGAATTAGTTAAAGCAGTGTATAATGTAACACTCAACTTTCTAGCTGATGATCAAATAATAGAACTTATCATCAATCACTTTGGAATCTATATACACAGAAATGCAAAAGGTCCAAGCTCACTAGTATATTCTACTCAAACCGGGAAGTAACCCGAATCAAATTTTCAAACACTAATTTATTTTACTCTATTACAAATTAATAAAATTGTTTCATGACTTTACATCAAATATTTTTTAGTTTTCTTATGATAATCCATATCTAATAGTTCTATATGCACCATACTGATTTAAGAAAATCAACGTCTGATAGTATTTACTTGTATAATAAAACTCCATGACAAATTTTCCCATAATAATAAACTGTTTTCTCAAAATTTAAAATTTCAGATTTTTAGTGTATAAATATTAATAAATTCTTAATTAAACTATTGATTTGTGAACTTTTTGAGTGGTGATCAATAGTGGAATTTTATCATCAATCACTCTAGAATATCTCTATACAAAGAGATTAATCAACAAAAATAAGTCCAAGCTCACCAGTTTATTCTACTCAAACCGGGAAATAAAACCAAATCAAAACTTAAAGAACCGACCGGTAGTAGATATATCATGTGAGGGGAACGTGGGCTTGTTGGAAGGATGAGGGGTAGAACTGTCATTCCTGAGTAAATTTGCTTTAGAACCCTACACGATTATTAAGATCTAGGGTTTATATATTTTGCGGCGGTGTCTCCGTTCTCTCTTTCCCGCCCGCCGGAGTTTTCTCGCAACTCGAATCCCAAATGGTCCGTCGTAGTTATGCACTTTTGATCTTTTTAGTAAAGATGTGGTAATGATTACTTTTATTTTCTTTTCTTGGTGTTGTTGAAACAGGCGTCGGAGAAGAAGCTATCGAACCCAATGAGGGACATCAAAGTGCAGAAGCTGGTTCTCAACATCTCCGTCGGTGAGAGCGGAGATCGTCTCACCAGAGCTTCCAAAGTGTTGGAACAATTGAGTGGCCAGACTCCTGTTTTCTCCAAGGGTGAGTCTTTGTCTTGATTGTTTTGTTAAAAGTTACTTTCTTTTTGTCTGAGTAGAGCTCTGAGTTTGTTGTGTCTTTCTTTTGCAGCACGGTACACTGTTCGTTCTTTTGGTATCAGACGTAACGAGAAGATTGCTTGCTACGTAACTGTCAGGGGAGACAAGGCAATGCAGCTTCTTGAGAGTGGACTCAAGGTTAAAGAGTATGAGCTCTTGAGAAGGAACTTTAGCGACACTGGTTGCTTTGGTTTTGGTATTCAAGAGCATATTGATTTGGGTATCAAGTAAGTGTCTCAGGTCTTTCTAACGTAGATGGATTTGTGTGTACGCATTCATTAAATGGTTTTTGATTGGTTCGGTTCTTAGGTATGACCCGTCGACTGGAATCTACGGTATGGACTTCTATGTTGTTCTTGAGCGTCCTGGTTACCGTGTGGCACGTCGCAGAAGATGCAAGGCTCGTGTTGGAATCCAGCATAGAGTGACTAAAGATGATGCCATGAAATGGTTTCAAGTGAAATATGAAGGAGTCATTCTCAACAAGTCTCAGAACATTACTGGCTAAACAAAACAATACCTCAAAAACAGAGATGTATAATCGGGTTTTCCCTGGTTCGAATCGTGTTTCTCAGTTTTGTTTTGATTCTTTCTTTTTCAGACATTTGAGTTTTCTAATAGATATTGCTTATGCACACAATGATTAGCATCAATAAATATGATTCTACATGCGACGAGGATAACCAAAAAGGAAACTTTCTTCCGTTGCACGAACCGCAGAGATTAGTTCTAATGTGAAGCGACTGTTGACTGTCATGTCTCCGGAGAGATCTGAGCTAACACCCGGTGAAGAATCTCGTCTTGTCGGCTTGAGGATGACGAATCTACAGAGAGGACACTGTCCTTTGCTTTTCAACCATGGAACTATACATTCCTCATGAAACATATGTTTGCAAGGAGTGACCATCACTGTTTCCTTGGGCTCAAAGTCTTCTAAACACACTGTGCATCTCTTTTCATCGTCTTCCTCACCGGAGTAACCTTGATAAGGGTTTCTTGAGTTCTCGCTTCCCGAGTTCTTGTTTCTGTAGTACAAGCTCAGGTTTCTGAGAAGCTGGCTTTTGGGGGCAGGGTTATATGTCTTTTTCGTTAGATGTTTCAGAACATGGTCTTCTTCTCTGGGCTGTGATGATGCTGATCTTGAGTTACTCTCGGGTCTACTGTGTTGGTTGTGAACAGCTTGCCTTGGTGCCTCGAGGTGCTGCCTCCGCAGGTCGTTACTGGTTCGGATTGGAATCTGATGTGGTACTGGATCTCTGCCAAGAACAAAAGTTTTCAAAGAGTAAACTATTGGAAACAAAATCAAAAGCAGGAAGGTGTCAGATATGACGATGAACTGATGAGTAAGTACACGTTTGATGAAGCTGTTCGTGAGTAAGTAGATGTATGATCATCGAGCAAATCACTTCTTGACCAATCATTCCGTGAAGAGAAAGAAGGAACTCGAGGACCCAAGTATCTTATAACCAAGCTATATCTAGCGGATTGATTAGGAGCATCAGAATAGCTATTTCTGGCGTTGTTGTTCATAGCTGAATGAATGGTCTTTCTTGTTTCAGAGAAGGGCTATGACAAGTTTTTGTAATGCAGACTTAGTTTATATTCTTTATACTTGCTTTGAGTTATTCATTCTCCACTTAGCATTGATTCCCTAAAGGCTGATAAGTTAAGCAAAGAATATGTCCTAGTATGGTATGTCATGTCTTCTCTCCTGAACAAGTAGCATGTACACATCATGACCTAAGTCTTAAAGTGGATGTGAGGAACAAGAATCAATACCAGACAAGTTGGTCCATTAAGCAAGGTAAAGTTTTACATTATCATAACGCAGAAGAGTATAAATCACAAATCTCTTGAGGAAAGTTATTACAAAGCACAATCCAAGATGATACAGTATTTCATCTACACCAAATCCATTTTATTTGTAGAAACATAAAGTCTGATAAAGAGGGTAATAACAAAAGATAAATAGAGAGCCCCGACACTTCAGAAAATAATGTCTGCATCCTTCTCTGCGCCACCATCAAGAATGTTGCGAGCAGCGTTAATAGAAATCCCTCTCTGCATAGAGATTTTTTCAAGAACCATCTCCTCAGCAAACTCCTTAGCATTAGCTGCTTGTCTCTCCACTTCCCTCCTCTTGTATCCCTGAATCTTCTTAAGCCTGAAGAAATCTTCCCTCTCAAGCTCATCAAGCTCTCCCTTGATGTAACTGATTGTATTCTCAATCTTCGGTTTCACCACATTCTCCAAAGCATTGACCCTGCGGTTAGTCGTCTTGATTGCTTCATCAAGCGTCAAGAACGAAGTCTGGAGAGAAGCAAGCTCAACGAGAACTTCAATAGCTTTCACATAAGCCACACGGCAAGCTTGGACCTGTTGACCACCTCTAGCTAGACCTGTTAAGTCATTCTTGGTCTCACCTTCAGAGAAGTGATCAAACTTGGGAAGCTTCACACCAGCGATGTTCTCTTGCCTGGAACGAACTTTGAGCGTAGCTTCTTTAACGTTCTCGAGGACAACGTGTTTGACATTCTCACCAGCAACGTACTTGACTTCGGTGAGAGCAAAAGAAGATGTCTTCATCATATCTCCCATTGATTCCTTAGCCGTGACGATTTTCTTGAGAAGGGCCCTGAACTGAACAGTCAAAGCATCGCTCTTCTTCTTGAGGAGAGCATGACCTCTTGTGGCTCCAACAAGACGGGCTTTCATAACCCCGAGCATGGTAACAGTGGGAACCACATTCAAACGAGCGTTTTGGCCAGCCATCTCTCAAAAACTACAACATAAGATGATTTTGTAACAATACTTTAATCATTGGCAACAAAGATCAATCTATAAATCTAGTTTAACTAATCAGAAACAGAACAAAACTGTGAGCAGACAATCAAAACACCCAATCATCATCAAGAACGATCCAAAACAGAGATCCATAGGCAGATACCAGATTGAATCAAAGTCTACGACTTTAGATAACTTTTCTAATCCTAACCACATTTTTTCGTTACCCAGATCCTCAAAAGATCAAATCATTTGACCCCAGATATCAAAGTTTCCAGATTCAAATGAGAGGCTGAAACAGAGAGAATTGAGAAGAAGAGTAAGATTCTAGATGACATACCTGGGCCTTTCGAGGCGACTTCTTTGCAAGTAGATCACTGAGATAGATTGAAAAGAAGACAGAGAAAGGGGCCTTGGAGAGAAATTGGAAAATTTGTTTTCGCCTCGTGGCTGACTGATCATGGAGGAAAGAAAGGGGCTGTTGTGTAATTAACCGTGAACATGAAGGGTTTGTTTTGTTAAATAAATATACAGCTCATATCGCATGGTGGGACCGGCTTTCGTGTCTGAATCTGGATCCGTTGTTGGCTCCATCTTGTTCTTATCAGACGGTGTGCTCTAATCCCACGTTCTTCTTTAGATAACATTTTATTATATCCCCCCTGATCAAATTAAAAGTAGCTTTAAAAGGAGAAGATATTATTTTCGAAGATGCAGGGATAAAAGTCAATGCTAATTTGTGGTGAAAATTTCCAAATGGTTGAGGATGAAAAACATGTCATATGATACAAATGGCTCAATATTTTCCAAATAGAATACGATAAATGTCAGCTTCTCAATGTTTTGTGTTACGTGGTTCAATGGTTAGTCATCAGATACATATAATCATATTCACAATGGCTAGACAGACATAACACAGTTAAGTATCCTTGATGGACATGAGTCCATGACAAGCATGGTTTACAAGCAAGCCAACCAAACCTATACTTAGAAATGGTTATATTAACATGAATAAGATCTTCTTTCAGAAGTTTCCTGATATAGAGAGGCAATTTATCAGAAGTATGTCTTTCCATTTAAAGATACACTATTATTATGGAACCAGTACAAAATATGTTCTAAATCGTCAAATATAAAATAACAAACAACCAATAGGAAGTTGATTATTGTGAGTGCATTCTGAATAAGATGACACTAAGAGAAAGAAAACAACAAAGGTTGTAGAGAAGAGCCCCTCTTGTTTGCCCAGAGGTGTTCACCCACTTGTTTTATTCGTGTATGTAATAGGCTTGAAAGTTTAAAGACTAAAGTGCAGATCCAGATAAACGCCTTCTTGATGCATTCGAAATGGAAACTTGACCCAACTTATCCGAATCACTTGACAATGTTCTTTCTCTCACCGGCTCGTAATGCCTTAGCCACACCCCAGTGTAGGCCTACACAATACAATTATCACCCCATGATGAGCCAAAGAAAAAATATAACACCTATTTTTAAATCACTCATCTATCAGAGTGCATGTATCTATGCAGAGTGTATAACTCATGATCCAAAACCCTTTTATGTCATCGATCTAACAAAGAATGCACTTACCTGTTGAGGTCTCATGATCTTAGTGTCAGGATCATCCAAAGACTCACGCCAGTGTGATAAATATCCAGCCATACGCGGGATTGCAAATAGGACAGTGAAGAATTCTGGTGGGAATCCCATCGCCCTGCTCATTTCAATTACCAAACACATGAGATTCAGGTACAGAACTTCATGGTTATAGCTTATACCAATGACCTTTTTGTTTTACAAGACAAGTAAGCTATGTCTCACCTATAGATTAATCCAGAGTAGAAATCGACATTTGGGTAAAGCTTTCTCTTCACAAAGTATTCATCAGAGAGTGCTGCCTTCTCTAAAGCAACTGCTACCTGAAAACATCATACATCCAAACTTTCTTAAACCACTTTATGATGACTAGAAGAGATGCGTGAGCACAAGAATTTAACGTACCTCGATCAGAGGATCCCTTCCAACAATGGAGAACACTTCATCCGCCAGTTTCTTAATGACTTTTGCTCTTGGGTCGTAGTTTTTGTAAACACGATGTCCAAAACCTGACATCTTCCTCTTTCTGAGAATATGAAAAAGGGATTCAGCATTAGTGGCATTACTCATCACAGTTTAGATCATAGGTCTTGAGTTAGAATAAGAATTGAGTTACCTGTTCTTCACCCCTTCGATGAACTCTGGAATGTTTTCAACACTCCCAATCTCTGATAACATCTTAAGGACAGCCTCGTTCGCACCACCATGAAGTGGACCGTATAGCGCTCCAACAGCTCCAGCAACAGCGGTGTACACATCAACACCACTGCAGAAACAAAATACATATTCAAATGTACCTCAGAGCAGACTCAATGAATCTCTAACCAGTGGTAGGTAAGTACCTAGAGGCAAGATGCCGAGCAGCAGCAGTGGAGCAGTTCATTTCATGTTCAGCATGCAGTATAAAGAGAATGTCCAGCACTCGAGCCAGACGAGGATTAGGCTTGTAAGACGTATTGCCCCTGTGATCAATGAAAAATGGAAGAATATATCTAAACTGCCTAAACCAGTGCAGAATTTTTATAACATCTTCTACAAATTCAAGTGTAGCCAAAAAAATAAGGACGATAGATGGTGGCGTACATTGAATCCAGCATATAGAGGAAATTCTCTGCATAAGAAAGGTTGCCAGAAGGAAGAACAGGAGGCCTGCCTGCCATCCTCAAGTAAGCAGCCGCTGCAATTGTTGGAGCCTGCAAACACGTTATGTTATGATATACACGTACAAAAACTAAGGCAACAAATCAACAGACACAACAATACCTTTCCAAGAATACGAACAATCTGTTTATCACGAACTTGTTTTGACTTGTAAATATCTTGGCCCTGCATCCAATCGGAATTCCAGTTTAAATCAAGAAGAAAAACAAGTGGAATACAGCGTGTGAGCATATAATTTCAGGAAAAGACATGCAAACAATACGTAAAGAAAACAGGATCATAGAATTTACCCTAAGAGCAGGATTTGCATCAGGATGAAAGATGGAAAGTGCACTCATTGCACTGACAAGAACGCCCATTGGATGTGCATCATGAGGCATGGATTGTATGATTTCCTGGGAGAACATTTAGAAATAATCTCAGGTCGGCATCACCTATTATATTAATCATAAGCTCCCAATGGTCAATAGCTTCAAAGAGAAAAGAAGACCTTTGATCTACCATACATGTTGCTTCTGATATTAGAATTATGTCATGTAGTTAGATAGTAACTCATCGCTTAAATACTGAGTTCACTTGAAAGAGATCCAATATCCTTATGAGTCAGATACGCATGGTATGCTTACAGTGGGAAAGAATCCCTCTTTGTTTTTAGATTTACACTTTGAATAGAAGGTTTCAAATTTTACACTAGTATGAAGAATACATAAGAGGAAAGGGTAGAAAAATATACCAATACACCTTGTGGCACAGCTGAATGCTGAGAAACCGTGAACTCCCAATCAGCTAGTTGACTTTGAGAAGGCATATTCCCATACACTGTCACGAAAGATGATAACTTTATCTCCGTTTCAATAGCAAAGACTATGATTACATATTTGCTTTTGCCTCAAAAGCAGTAACATGAAACAAGAGGCTACATGATGATGATGATGCAAGAGAGAGACTTACTGAGGAGATAAGAAACCTCAATGAAAGTGCTGCTCTCAGCCAACTCTTCAATAGGGTACCCACGATAACGTAGGATACCTTCATCTCCGTCGATGTAAGAGATCGAAGACCGAACAGGAGCCGTGTTCAAGTAACCTGGATCGTACAACTTAAGCCCCTTGTCCTCCTTTCCCGTCGTAATCTGCACGATCAAACATGTAATCATTGGACATTTCAAACTCCAAGTCAGATCGATTTTACAATTCACTTCACAGAGATTACGATACCTTCTTGAGATCAATGGATTTGACGGTGCCATCCTCTGAGACTGGGACCTGATACTTCTTCCCCGTGCGCTCATCGACGATCGTCAAGCTTCCCTTGAGCGATCCATGCGGTGGTAAAGCACTTGATGTGCACCATGGCTCGATCGCCGGCGGCAATACTTCGATCGATCCGGAGGGATCAGATACGGCTAAGTGCGCAGTGAGAACGGCCAATCTTCTCGCAGAAATCTCCATTTTTCAACCTCAGACAAATATCAGAATTCGAAAAATATGACGAAGAAGAAGAAGAAACGATCTTCGGGTTATATTTCGGGTGGGTTAATGGATCCGGGTTTATCCGGAGATCAACGGTGTCGTGAGATGATGATAAAGGTTAGATCGACGGTTGAGATTGTTTGCTACTTAAAATAGAAAGTCCAAAGAAGCTTATCTGTCAGATTTTATCCGATTGGATTCAAGACTTTCCTTCTCTAAATCAGCTTTAGCACGGCAAGACGGTGAAGGCTACTCGCTTTAGGAGAGATGAACACGTGTTAAACAACACTAGGGTGTGTATTTCAGACGCTATGTGGATCGCGTAGAAGTTGATTGGCTTCCTCGGTTTGCTAAATATCTAGTGTTCAGTAATGGGCCAATACATTGTGGACTCAAAGCGAAGAGTTCTAATATGCGTAAGTCTGTTGGTCGGCCCATTAGCTCTATTAGCTCATAAGTCTCTTAAGCTCATATATATTGGGGAATGTTCAGGTTACCTCTGACTAAACTTATATATATCCATTTTTGTTATGAAATTAGAAGTTGTATTCACTAGTAATCAGTTTTTTTGATAAGGAGTTAATTGTAGAGCTTATCACCCGTCAGCTACATGTTTCTAAACTTGCATCTAATTGTAGATATTTAACTAGAGACATGAGCTGGTGGAAGCAAGCATGATTCTTTCCCCACAAAGACCAAACAAAACATGATCCCTCCCAAAGGTTTGAAATGACTTAGCACGTTTTATCATATAAATGTTGACCTAATGCATATATGTTGTAAATGCAATTACTAAATTACAAGGAAAATGATGGAGGTATGGTGCAAAAGGAGTTTCTATTTGTAAACAAAATAGTTAATGTGAACTGTGACAAGGTTTGTGGATGATTATGACAACACGTATGATTAGTCACCACTTGTTTGGATTCCTTAATTTCTTGTTCCCTCATTAAGTTGTCGTCTCATCATTTCTTTTTTTTTCATTTCTAGATCCATGGTCTCAAATTGGACTTTTAAAAGGTAGATTTCAATATCAATGGTCGCATTTTTTTTTTAGTCCAACGTATTCATTTTCCAGTTCTCAAACAAGGTGGTGATTATTAGTGCATTCTTATTCACACGTTTAACTTCTAGCATATATGTCATTTTCTACTGACAAGAAGCAATTTCACATGAAAGCCTTTGCAAATATTATATATATATATATATATATATATATATATATATATATATATATATATTCTCGAATTGATTTGGATTAATTAATCAGCTATAATCAAGATTCAATGTATCTTTTGATATAAGGACAAAACATGCACTCATGTGTTAGATGCGTAATTAAGTAGATATTGTCTTCATTTACATGATAATATTCAACTACCTCATAAATATGGTAATATACTTGTATAATTCTTTGATTGGACTGCATAAAAGTTTTTTTTACGGGTAGATAACGTATTCACATTTGGAAGCTCTCTTGGTCGTGGTTTGATTAAGAATTACTAATGTTTTTATATTAAGAGGTTTGAATTTCAATCTCCAGTTAAACGAATTATGCAAAAAATTAGAGGAAAAAAATTACCAAAATTTTTTTATATGGCATAAAAAATACCGTAAAAAATTGATCGCTTACGGTAATTTAGAGTGATGCAGTTAGATAAATCCTCATAAGATATATAAAATTGTCAATTATGATATTGTATATGTAATGTTTCTTTTATAGTTTGTAATATAGTTAATAATACGAGAAAATAAGGTATTCACATGAAAAAAGAATTTGACGGTTATGTTCAACAACTTTGAATCATGATCAATACTGTCTAGATTCGCAGCATGTAACTTACATTTCAAATCATAAAGACTGCAAAACGAGGTCCCACGCAAAGAAGGAAAAGACTAGTATGATGTTATTGGTCTGGAGTTTTCAGAAGAACATGTTATTAAGGGGGTAGAAGAGTAGAATCCAAAAAGTTTTATGGGGTGAAAATCGAAGAGAGGAGAAAGATAAAGGATGAAAGAGCAATAAATTACTTGTGTATCGCCTATTTCCCATAAAGGATTCAGGTACTAGGAGAAGTTGATGCCAATTTTTCACATGCAAGTCTCTTTCCATCATATATCCTTATTTTACCGCACCTACGTCTCT